>JAJSOF020000029.1:9618630-9657355 GCA_025594305.2 Periplaneta americana
AACAGGTTAAATAAATAAATACTAATACTAAATGACACAACAATGTTTGTGTGTGTTGGTTAGAGTACAGCTCTTATCGCTTATGGTGTGAGAGGACACTGCAGATCCACAGCTCCACAGATAGGCAATTCCGAGAAACAGTTGCCAGCGTCACGTCTAAGCAACTGCACTGAACATTCGAGTGATGTTTAATCTGAAATAGGGCTTTTCCCGATAATTATTTAATGAAAACTTGATTGTTATGTGTTTTACGTGAATATTTGAATATATGTATTTACATAAAAAATTCAAAATATGTATTTTATGTAAAATAAAATTTAAAATATATGCTGAGGTGATATTGACCGAAGCTTAAAACACAATTACGAGCATGTATTACAGTGCAAATAAAATATATATTTACCTAAAAATCCTGGCCCTAGCGACGATGTTTATGATTATGGTGAAATGATAACAAAAAGTATTAAGAAGAATGTGACAGGGATGAAAATGATGACGAGGAAGAAGTAAATGATAATGTCGAAGGTAATAATAGTTTGTTTAGTTGGTTATTTAATGATGCCGCATCAGCTACTAGATTATTTAGCTTCCATGGAATTGATTATAGCTAGATAGCATTTAGTGAGATAAGGTCGATTTATTTTATTGCGTTATTTTACGACACTGTATCAACATCTAGGTTATTTAGCGTCTGAATGAGATGAAGGTGATAATGCCGGTGAAATGAGACCGGGGTCCAGCAACGAAAGTTACCCAGCATTTGCTCGTGATAAGGTCGAGAATTCACCATAGATTACCTGAAAATTGATCTTAAAATTGGGGGAAAACCTCGGAAAAATCCAACCAGGTAATCAGCCCAAGTGGGAATCGAACCCATGCCCGAGCACAACTCCAGATCGGCAGGCAAGCGCTTAGCCGAATGAGCTACGCCGTTGGCTGGTAATGACAACAAACATTAAAGTGTGTTGAAGTTAATATACATGAAGAAATGAAGAAAGAAAAGAAGATGAAGCAAAAGATTATGAAGATTGGGATAATCATTGTGAAGTCTGAAAGACATTGAGGAGAATGTGGCTCAAAGGAAGGCGAAGATTAGGAAGAAAGTGTGATGAAAAATTGAAGAAAAAAAAAGACGAAAGTGATAAAGAAACAGATGGTCACAAAGAGAGCCTGAATTCTATGTGCTGCATATTCTATTCCTTTACATGTATCTAAGAGGAAAACAAAAATGTCGGCGAATTACATTAAAAAGGTCCTTATTCTGAAGTTTTCTCTTGCATTTTTTAAGGATCGCGCGTATACTGCTATCACTGGATAACTGCAAATCTAATGTTTTCAGATAATTAGAAAATAGTTTTTATGCTCGACCATGCCGAAATGTAGTAATTATACACCTGGTAGTAACCTTTTAATGCACCTCATTAAAGTACACCTGTTCATTAAAATTCAGTTGCTCAGCCAATGAGAAATCACCATTGTACCATTATAAAACCGCAAGTATCGATTATTCTCGGATATGCAATCGAAAGACAACTAGCGAAACGTCACAGAGGCTGGAAATCCAATACTGTCGCAGAAGGTTATGTTCTGTTACTATAATAATTAGCGTTAATTGTAAATAATATTCAAATAAATTCAATTTGTCGTCTCGTTTTTCAATTCTAAATCAATTTCCAGGTTATATCAAGATTAATGTTCATGTTATTCTCTAGATTATATCAAGGTCAATGACATTCTTTCCTCGGAAAAAATCAATACTTTCGCGTCTGCGCACATCTCACAATTTAGAAGGTCAGTTTCGCTCCTCACTTAGATAACCATAACATGAATACTTATGAATAATTTCAAGTTAGAAATATGGTCGAGCATAAAAAGTCGTATGAAACTTGCCTACAATGGTAATTAAGAAGCTCGTATGAAAATTATGTAACTCGCTTGCGCTCGTTTCATAAACAAACATACTCTTACTTACTTACAAATGGCTTTTAAGGAACCCGGAGGTTCATTACCGCCCTCACATAAGCCCGCCAGCGGTCCCTATCCTGAGCAAGATTAATCCAGTCTCTACCATCATACCCCACCTCCCTCAAATCCATTTCAATATTATCTTCCCATCTTAGTCTCGGCCTCCCTAAAGGTCTTTTTCCCTCCGGTCTCCCAACTAACACTCTATATGCATTTCTGGATTCACCTATACGTGCTACATGCCCTGCCCATCTCAAACTTCTGGATTTTAAGTTCCTAATTATGTCAGGTGAAGAATACAATGCGTGCAGTTCTGTGTTGTGTAACTTTCTCCATTCTCCTGTAACTTCATCCCTCTTAGCCCCAAATATTTTTAAGCACCTTATTCTCAAACACCTTTAACTCCTATGTTCCTCTCTCAGAGTGAGAGTCCAAGTTTCACAACCATACAGAACAACCGGTAATATAACTGTTTTATAATTTCTAACTTTCAGATTTTTTGACAGCTGCATCTTAATTACTACCATTATAGGCTCGTTTCATAATGTACTATTATGCATCCAATGAATTATGTTGGCGAAATGAGTCCAAGGCCCAACGTCGAAAGCAATTCTGCTTGACTTGGTTGAGGGAAAATCTCGGAAAATACTTCAACCAGGTAACTTGTTCCAACCAAGATTTTAACTAGGGCCCGTTCGTTCACAGTCAGACGTGTTAAGCGTTACTCGATAGGAGTGGACACTAGATATAATCAACATCACATATTTCATGTACAGATTTGTTTTGCAGGAGAAACAAACAGGTGCTTGTATGGTGAAACTTTTCCCCCCTCTCTCTACTCTATATTAGCCTTTTTACCCAGAATTTTTTTAAGTATTGATAGAAGGATCAGAAGTATATGATATACAACAGAAACAGAAAACAAAGGAATAAACGAGCCTGACTAAAACCAAACTAAGGGAAAAAATGAATATAAGAGCTGACAGTGCTAGGAGCTAGAAGAGAACTTCACAATATTTTCTCTGATCAAAAATCAACCCATAGCATTTCACATATCTCTAACGAATATATTAAAGTTCAGACGCATGTAACGGACTAGATCAGCCGTGGCGAAAATGTGATCCCCGAGCACATTGTGGCTCGTAATGATATCTGTGAATTTCTCTTGCTTCCTACCTCCCCCAACCCCCACCCTCTCACTCACTGGAGTCAAATTCCGTTCCATTTGTATTTGTCTCTGACCTGCGAGTAGCGTATCGTCCAAGGTCTCTCTCGAAACCATGTACCTCTACAAAATCCAAAGTTCCAAGTAGGATGGGAGGACGCATTTTTTTGCTGTCAATATGATGAGAATATTAAATGTATGACTTGTTTACAAGTATTACGAGGAAAACGGTTGTATAACATAAAACGGCATTATACCACATGTTACTGATGAAACATTAAAATGTAAGTGTTATTGTTGTTATCATCATCATCATCATCATCATCATCATCTCTGTACGTCGATCCTTTTTCAGTACGTCGATCCGATGCGGTTAGCTCTTCAATTTGAACTCACTGATTTACTATGTGATGTCAAATGAAAGCTAGATGTAAGGACTTGACAAATGTTT
Source organism: Periplaneta americana (assembly GCA_025594305.2). Taxonomy (NCBI): domain Eukaryota; kingdom Metazoa; phylum Arthropoda; class Insecta; order Blattodea; family Blattidae; genus Periplaneta; species Periplaneta americana. The sequence continues at coordinate 9,622,212 of JAJSOF020000029.1, forward strand.
AACTTTCAAATCTTTGCCAAAAAATAAATATCCGAAGCTTCGTTCTTTCGCTTGCTCTGTTGAAGCCATGTTCGCTACAACTTACGTTTGTGAACAATTATTTTCAACAATTAAAATAGTAAAAACCAAATTTAGATCACGACAGATAGACAAATACCTTCGTGATCAACTACGACTGGCAGTAAGTGACATAATTCCTGATTTTGAAACTTTGTCGCAGAGACATTCTGAAGACAGTTAATTTTAGGCTATGATATTGTTCATTTATTGTTCATTTCTTTCTTCGTTACACGTACTAAACATTAGTTTGTAGCCTTGTATTGTATAAAATTATATTTAAGTGCTTGACGTAAGGAAAATGAAAATCCGTTAATAAGTCAGACAGTTGCTTCACTTCCCCTTCGGGTGTCCGCCTCCCTCCACAGGTGCTATGCACGTTGCAGGTTACACAGTGGCTCGGCGCACGATTACATTTTCGCCACCGCTGGACTAGATACTTCAAAGTAACTGCAGTTTGTATATAGTTCTCAGAAAAAGAAGTCCGAGTATACCATTGTAACAGATCTTGCTTTGGATTTGATTAAACCTAACCCACACAACAAGCTCAGAATTTCGAATGTTGTGGGAAGGATCAAACGTGTATCAGTTGATACAAGAAATCTTGAATACAACTGCAGGTAATGCCAAATGAAATTCAGGCCATGTCAAAGTGACAAACCGGATGTAGAAGGCAAGGCATCCTGAGGGCATAAAACGTGAACTCCTTATCTGTATGAAGTGTTCCAGGAACTTGCACGAGAAATATTCGAAATATTAAGATAATGAATACAAATTTGTATTTTCTATAACTCTTATTTTTTTATTTTCAGCATTTTTAGTAGTCACCAATCTTATTTTACGTTAACAATGCTCTGTTTTTGGTAATGTCCACTTCATTAAAATTTATAGCTTATTTCCAGTATTAAAATTTGATATCATATTCTATTCTCACTTAACACATTACTTTACGCAGATGATCAGATAATCTTAGCAAATTCTGAAGACAACTTACAAAGAGCAATACACACACACTATACAAGATAGCAAAAAGTTATAATTTGTAAATCTCTATAAATAAAACCAGAATCATGGCCTTCCAAGGAAAGAATTATATAAGATCCAAAATTGCAATCAATAATAATTGTATAGAACAAGTCAACACATTCAACTATCTTGACTGAAATATTTCTTATATAAACCCAGGACGCAGATATTAAACTAGCCAAATTTCAGAAACTGTGGAGACAATCAAATCAACTCTATTGAAGAAAGTTCGACCAGAAACAATTTTTTTCTATATTTCTCGAATGTTTTAGTACAAGTTATTCGTTTATGTTTACAGTGCAGAAATGTTTCAGTAGCAGAGTGTTCTTTTTTGAGCTAAGAGTCAATATTTATTTTGTTTTGATCCTATGTGGTAGTTACAGCTGGCGCCAGCGTCTTTGGCGTATCCTAGAGTATAATACCCAGTTTTAGAGCATGTTGCTAGTGCAGCTGAGAATGGCACCACTTCCTATACACGTCACTCAGCCATTTGCCAAACACAGTTGTCAGACTGACTGCGGTAAAGGTAAGACACTCGCACTTAACGTTCCCATTACTTATTTCACACGCCAAAAACGGTGACACGGACTGTACATATAAGCTAGTCAGATAATGATATAATAATATATCCCAGTGATCGAAACCTATAATTTAAAAATGAAAACTTTATGTATTTTCTGTGGATGAAATGTTCGGAATAGACATCAATATTATTATTCTAACTAGCCGTACCTGGTACGCTCCGCTGCACCGGTTAGAAATAAATATAAAGTAATTATATAGTTGTAAAATAGGGCATTTGATCCGGGGAACATTCGTGTTTGATAGAAGGATAAATCGTTTAATATGTTATTTAATTTAAATTGCATCCAAATAATTAAAATGCGATCATTTTGGTCCAGAGACACTCATTTGGTGCAATGACAATTCCTTCAACATGTTTCTTAATTTTATTACATGCAACCATAGCTTAATGAAGATTGACATAATTTAGATTTAATGTGTATATTTTATTTTACTTGTTAAGTTAAAGGTTTCCATTGAATTATGGTAATAACTTAATTTTAACCCTTGTAGTTTTCTACGTATTCAGTAAATGGCGCTTGGCCCACTGTGGTTGTGAACCCTTCAAATAACTTAAATTATATTATATTATATAGTATTATATTATATTATATTATATTATATTACTAGTCGTATCCGTGCGCTCCGCTGCACCCGTTAGAAATAAATATAAAGTAATTACATAATTAAAATAGGACATTTGATCCAGGGAAGATTCGTGTTTGATAGAAGGATAAATCGTTTAATATGTTACTTAATTTAAATTGTATTTAAATAATTAAATGCGATAATTTTGGTCCGGAGACCACTCATTTGGTGCAATGACAATTCCTTTAACATGTTTCTTAATTTTTATTACTTGCAACCATACTTTAATGAAGATTGACATCATTTAGATTTAATGTGTATACTTTATTTTACTTGTTATATGTTTCCATTGAATTATGGTAATAACTTAATTTTAACCCTTGTTTTGTACGTATTCAGTAAATGGCGCTTGGGCCACTATGGTTCTGAACCCTTAAAATAACTTAAATAACTTATATTATATTATATTATATTATATTATATTATATTATATTATATTATATTATATTATATTATATTATATTATATTATATTATATTATATTATATTATATTATATTATATTATATTATATTATATTATATTATATTATATTATATTATATTATATTATATTATATTATATAAACATGTGTTAATAACGGATGTACAATTGATAAGTAAGTTTTTAATTTGTTATGGGGGCTCTGAATCTCAGGAGGAACAAGTTTTATTTTACAACAGCGCAACATAATCTGCTTGGCTCATTACCCAATTTTTTTGCATTACATTTAATGCATATGTATTTTATGTATTTTAACACGATTCAATTGAGCATAGTTAAAATTTGGATTATAAAATAATGAAATGCTAAGCTAACATATTACTACTGCATACTAAATCAATACACTCTTGTGGTTCGTTAATTCTCTGAGATAAATATTATTTTAAGAAATACAGGAAAAGAATACAGAATAGCCTATCAAGTTGTTTGTGCATAAGAAGCCATTTTAATCTTACCTGTCCTCAATTCACTCAGAAGTTACAGTAATAACATTATACCATTATGTCCATATAGAGAAACTACACTTTCCAATGATGAAATAATAATTAATTACACAAATCGGTTAATTTAGCTTCCAATGTTACTTCATACAAACACAGAAACATTCTCTGTAGGCTATGATTCATAGCTTTCGATTGTTGTTGATCAAGGCCCCTTATAGACGAATTCATTTGTTTATTTCATTACACCGCCTTAGATGGCAGTTATTTTAATGTTGAAACTCATTTATCTCATTAAATATCAGTCCTATCAAAATTTTTCAAAGAATAAAACTTATTCACAAAAATCAATAATAAGCGAGATATTTCGATTTATTTAATTCAGACCCCTTAAAACCCCTCTTTTAAATAATGTATTTTGAATGCCATATAGCCTAAAATCTAAGTTACAACGAACTTAATATTATATTCCAATTTTCATCGAAATCGGTTCAGCCATTATCACGTGAAAAGGTAACAAACGGACAGACAGACAGACAGATATATAGAAACAAAAATTTCAAAAAAGCGATTTTCGGTTTCAGGGTGGTTAATTATATATGTTAGGACCAATTATTTTTGGAAAATCGAAAATTACCAGAAAAATTTCGGCTACAGATTTATTATTAGTATAGATAATATTTTTACACAGTATAAAGTAGGAAATAACAATAAGCCTCAATTAAAACTAAACAACTATGAAACAATCGAAAAAATTATTATGTTAGCTTATTACCTTATATATGATTTTGTGTGCTGTGAATTAAGTCTTATTTTCTCCTTTTATTACTAAGATTATATTATTGTTATTATTAGACATTACTATTAATTTATAAGAACAGAAAAATACACAGGTACACAACTTCCGATTTATTCTTGAGTACATTTGGAGCCTGTACTTTCTTCATCAGAGAAGTCGTTTGTCATCTTTATATATCTCGCCGAACAGTACTTAGTTACTTGTTTCACTATCCGATAGTCATTTATTCCATGTTCATGTTGTAACCATTAGTCTTTTTTTCCTTGTATTCAGTCTATGTTTCATTAAGCTCTTGAAGCATATCGCACTATGTATAAATATGCTCCCACAGAAGTCACGCTGGAACACACGTTGCTCGCTGTAGAGTATTTATTCCCCGATAGCAAACTTGTAAATCTGTTGACCACAAAGAGAGTCGTTCTGTTTGTTTCAGCTTCCATATACGGCAACATGCAATATCGACAATATCCAATACAGTCTGTACTCCGCTGATATTTTCCACAATAGTTACGTAATACTACAGATACTGTTTTATCAGTGATTGGCCACCTTGAATACAAGTTAAGTGGACGTCGATCACTAGCTTCGCTTGATACGGAGAGTAAGTTGCGAGTCAACAGTTCACGCTGCATTTGTGGATATAGAACATACTTTTTCTCCTTATATCAAAAGCATAATTATTTTATTTAATTTTCCACTCTCTTAGAGCTTCGTCTATATACATATTAAAGAGAATAGGGGATAAACTGCATCCTTGTCGTAATCCTTGATCAACTAACTTATAGGTATATTATAAAAATTAAATGGTTTCAATTATTTTGTACAGAACTAATATATCATTAATGGATAAATCTATACTAATAATAAATCTGTAGCCGAAATTTTTATGGTAATTTTCGATTTTCCAAAATAATTGATGTTAACATGTATAATTAACCACCCTCAAACCGAAAATCGCTTTTTTGACATTTTTGTTTGTATGTCTGTCTGTCTGTATGTTTGTTACCTTTTCACGCGATAATGGCTGAACGGATTTCGATGAAAATTGGAATATAAATTAAGTTCGTCGTAACTTAGATTTTAGGCTATATGGCAATCAAAATACTTTATTTAAAAAGTGGGTTATAAGGGGGTCTGAATTAAATAAATCGAAAATCTCGCTTATTATTGATTTTGTGAAAAATGTTACATAACAAAGTTTCTTTAACAATAATTTGCGATAAGTTTTATTCTTGAAAAATTTTGATAGGACTGATATTTAATGAGATAAATGAGTTTTAAAATTAAAATAACTGTCATGTAAGGCCGTGTAATGAATTAAAAAACAAATGACTTCATCTATAAGGGGCCTTGGAAAGCAACAATCGAAAGCTATGAAAGATAGCCTACAGAGAATGTTTTTGTGTTTGTATGAAGTAATATCGGAAGCTAAATTAACTGATTTGTATAATTAATTATTATTTCACCATTGAAAGTGTAGTTTCTCTAGATGGACATAATGCTATAATGTTATTACAGTAACTTCTGATACAATATAATATAATATAATATAATATAATATAATATAATATAATATAATATAATATAATATAATATAATATAATATAATATAATATAATATAATATAATATAATATGTAATATTATATAATATAATTTAAGTTATTTGAAGAGTTCAGAACCATAGTGGACCAAGCGTCATTAAGTTATTACCATAATTCAATGGAAACCTATAACAAGTAAAATAAAATATACACATTAAATCTAAATGATGTCAATCTTCATTAAATTATGGTTGCATGTAATAAAAATTAAGAAACATGTTAAAGGAATTGTCATTGCACCAAATGAGTGTCTCTGGACCAAAATGATCGCATTTTAATTATTTGGATGCAATTTAAATTAAGTAACATATTAAACGATTTATCCTTCTATCAAACACGAATGTTCCCTGGATCAAATGTCCTATTTTAATTATGTAATTACTTTATATTTATTTCTAACCGGTGTAGCGGAGCGCACGGGTACGGCTAGTTATTGTAATAAATTGCAACATTAAGTATTTGGGTATTAATAGGCTGTAACAATTAATTTGTATGTTTTAACAAGGGATATACTTGAATGAACTGCCCTTCAGAAGGCCAGGGAAAGAGCAGCTGTCTGAGAGGCTGTGGACGCTTACGTCGTCATGGAAATGATTCAAAACTGTCTTTTTACTTCCCGTGTATGGCAGATGTAATTCATTGCTACAGTTGCGATACATACTTTGGATATTTCCACGTGTCGTATATCGATGTCGTCTGAGGTTCGTCGGGCAGCAAGCAATATCACAGCCGAGGTGGTCGGTCTTCTCAGCTGCTCTATTGAACACAGGGTTGCCATGATAACGGACAGCATTCACATCGTTGAAAATGTACGTCAAGATGAAACTAAGGCGCAGTATTGATTATGGAATGCAATACAATTTTTATTCCTTTATATGCGGATTTATACCTATATACTGAAATCTTTTTCAGAGCAAATGTATGCCAATCCATTTGAAGGATATGAAAACAATGTATGGTCTCAATATTACTTGTAATTTAAATTCAAAAGTCATTATTTTCCGTTTTATATTCTTATCTTGCATAAATGTGCTGTTTGATAACTGAACTCTTATTAATTCGCCACTGTAAAAATATGAAGTAGTAACAGCAGCGGTAGCAGTAGTAGTAGCAGTAGTAGTAGTAATAGTAGTAGTAGTAGCAGCAACAGCAGTAGCAGTAGTAACAGTAGTAGTAGCAGTAGTAGTAGTAGTAGTAGTAGTAGCAGTAGTAACAGTAGTAGTAGTAGTGGTGGTAGTAGCAGAGTAGTAGTAGTAGCAGTAGTAACAGTAGCAGTAGTAACAGTAGTAGTAGTAGTAGTAGTAGTAGTAGTAGTAGTAGTAGTAGTAGTAGTAGTAGGTGTTGGTGGTAGGTGTTGGCTTTATTATGTCTCACAGAGAGTAATACCATAATGCCTTCTCTTCCACTCAATCAGTTTATAAAAAAGATATGATTTACATTAATGGGATAGCTTATTTCAAAACAATTACAGGATTATAAGCCACATAAAATTGCATAAATATGACGTAAGCAAGTTACATAAAACATAAATTAATTGTAGGCCTACATTATTCTGAATGTAAAGCATTTAATATCAATCAAATTTATAACAATATATTATTGAATTTCGTACATAAAAACCGTCATATATTTAATTTGTATTCACATAAATATAAAACTAAAAGTTCAGACAACATATCCCTGACAGAACCTAAATGTAACACAAATGCAGCTTATAATCACAGTAGCAACTTCGGCCCAAGGTTCGTAACAAGATAACAGGTAAATTACCAAACATTCAATTTGCTAATGCTCCTTATTAAAAAAAAATCAATAAAAAATTGTTTAGGGAGAAAATATAAAATTTCAATTATTGTAATATCTGCGTTTTTCTTTTTCTCTTTTACCTTTGTTAGTTAATTAAATATTTGTTTTAAAATTTTGTGGAATGTCCCCTGAGCACGAATATGTACTCTTTCTGAGGGTGCTAGAGTGATTTTTATACACAAAAAAGAAGTATCTTTATTCCAGCAATGAAAGTTGTTATTATTATTATTATTATTATTATTATTATTATTAATCACTTAAAATCTTACCTCAATTTTCTTGAAAAAACCTTGATACTCATAATTTTGGAATAGTAATTATTGGTGATTTCAATTGTCCTGGTATGGATTGGTCAACTGGTTTTAATCTTAATGATATTCATTACTACTCAAAAATTAAGTCCAGTGATTTACATTCCTCGTCTTGCCTTCTGGGATTAAACCAAATTAATTTTACTGTCTCAAGTAAAAATCTACTTGATCTTGTCTTTACTAATATTATTAATAGTACAGTAAAACTAGCCAATCATTCTCTAGTTTTTGGAGGATTCTTATCATCCATCTATCTCCATTAATTTGAAGTGTATTTGTCGCTACCTGATCACTGCCAATCTAGTACCTTCATAAATTATTCTCAAGGTGATTACTTGAAACTCTATTCCACTCTATACAATCATGATTGGAATTCCATATATCAAACTACTGATGTTAACGTTGCTGCTAACGCGTTATCCCAGATTATGAACAAAGCTATTTCTCTTGCTGTTCCTGTCACTTTCGTAAAAAATCGCACTATCCTAAATGGTTTTCAAATACCTTGCGTATACTTATTAGGAAAAAGAACAAAGCACATAGAAATTTTAAGAAATTCAAAACTGATCACCATTATCAAATTTTTTCCAATTACAGAAAACAAGTTAAAGCTATGATTAAATCTGACAAATTTAAATGGTTACAATCCATTGATGAAAATTTGAAGAATGAACCTAAGAAATTTTGGAAATACGTAGAATCTTTTCGTAAATCCAATAATTATCCCACCGAATTATTAATAAATGGGATTCACATTACTGATCAGCAAGAAATTCCTAATGCATTTGCTAATCAATTCAAATCGATTCAAAAACAGCCTAATTCTAATCTCTGTTTGTTGAGTATAATTCTACTGACTTCTTATCCTTACCTAAAATTACAGTTGAAGACGTTTCATTAGCCATAAAAAAGCTTAAAACCTAATAAATCAAAGGGCACTGATGGCATTCCTAATTTTATTATTAAGGGATGTTCTAATATTCTAATACCCGTTTTAACCTTTATATTTAATTTAAGTTTATTAACCGGCACATACCCTATGCTTTGGAAAGAAGCATCCGTTATTCCTATCTTTAAGAATGGTAAAAAAATGTTGTTTCCAATTATAGACCTATTTCAATATTAAACAATTTCTCAAAAATTTTTGAAAAAATAATCCACAAACATGTTTCATTTTATGTTAAGAATGAAATTAATTCAGCACAACATGGTTTTACTAAAGGTAAATCAACAACTACAAACTTAGTATCCTACCTTAATCTTTGTTATGCCTGTTGTTGAAACCCAAGGTCAAATTGACTCAATTTATATCGACTTTAGCAAAGCGTTTGATGTTCTACCTCACAATATTCTGATAAATAAATTAAAAAACTTTGGTCTCTCTTCTAACTACGTGAGCTGGTTTGAAAACCATTTAACTAATAGACAATGTTGTGTTCGTCTTGGTAATTCTCTCTCGGATCCATTTAATTGTTTATGGAGTTCCCAAGGATCTACATTGGGCCCTCTATTATTTTTATTATTTATTGATGACATATGTAAAAGAATAAGTTCAAACTACCTGTTATTTGCTGATGATCTCAAAATCTTTCGCTCAATAAATAGTTCTGCCGATTGCCAAACTCTTCAAAATGATATTAACTCCATTGAACTTTGGTCTGACATTAATGGAATGAAAATTAATGAAACAAAAACTTTTGTCATTTCGTACTCTCGAAAACTACTTCCATAAAATTTAATTATTCTTTTAATAACGCCTGTATTATTAGGAAAATTCTATAAAGATCTTGGTGTACTACTCGATTCTAAATTATACTTTCACGATCATGTTCAAATATTTATAATCATTCAATAAGAATGCTTGGTTTAATAAGGTCTATAACCTATTCTTTTCTACTCCTGAGTCATTATTAATTCTATACTTTACTTTGGTTCGCTCTGAACTTGAATATGCATCTGTAGCCTGGAATTCCATTACTTCAATCGATTCGGTTAAATTGAAAATATTCAAAGAAAATTTATTTCCTTGTGTGCTTTTCGATATATACCCAATTCCACTGACTTTAAGTATGATATTACCTGTAAATATTTTAACTGTTGTAGCCTTTATGCTAGACGTCTAAATCTTGATTATCAATTTTTTTGCAAAGTTATCAAGGGTGATATTGATTGTGAGTCTATCATAAACAATATCAGCCTTCGTATTCCTACAAAAGGTTTAAGATTTCAAAAATTTTTATAACTGAAATTCAAAATCACTTTCTCCAGTCTGTAGATGCATAAAATATGCCAATTTCCATGGGCACAATTTAGATCCTTTTAAGGTTTAGTTTCGTTTGATTATTAGTTTTTACTGTTTGTATTCAATTGTATTCATGTATGTTTTTGTTATTTAAGATATTATTTATTTTGTTTTGCACCTTTGTATCTTCTGTTTGTGTATTGTGCTGAACTATAATTGGCCTCTGGCTGTTGTTCAGCACACAAATATTAATAATAAATAAATAATAATAAATAAAATAAATTATTATTATTATTTACTATTCTTATTTTTTATCATTATTATTATTATTATTATTATTATTATTATTGTTATTATAAATAATTGTCTTATTTTTATACTTTGTATGCCTCATTTATTTTGACCTGCTGTTCATTTTATTTTGCTTTTCCTTTCTTTCTGTATGTTACACATTATGTCCGATTTCTACTTACTTATTGTTTACATTTTATTATTATTATCTTATTCAGTTTTGTGTGTAAAATTGTAGTGTACTTTTAAATATGCAGTGTTTTTTCTAACGCAGTTTTACTCCTGGTTGAGTGTTAGAGAAGGCAGTATGGCCTTAAATCTGCCAGGTTAAATAAATAATTATTATTATACTTACTTACTTACTTACTTACTGGCTTTTAAGGAACCCGAAGGTTCATTGCCGCCCTCACATAAGCCCGCCATCGGTCCCTATCCTGTGCAAGATTAATCCAGTCTCTATCATCATACCCCACCTCCCTCAAATCCAGAGTAATTCTCGGCCTCCCTAAGGGTCTTTTTCCTCCGGTCTCCCAACTAACACTCTAAATGCATTTCTGGATTCCGCCATACGTGCTACATGCCCTGCCCATCTCAAACGTCTGGATTTAATGTTCCTAATTATGTCAGGTGAAGAATACAATGCGTGCAGGTCTATGTTGTGTAACTTTCTCCATTCTCCTGTAACTTCATCCCGCTTAGCCCCAAATATTTTCCTAAGCAACTTATTCTCAAACACCCTTAACCTATGTTCCTCTTTCAGAGTGAGAGTCCAAGTTTCACAACCATAAAGAACAACCGGTAATATAACTGTTTTATAAATTCTAACTTTCAGATTTTTGGATTGCAGACTGGATGATAAGAGCTTCTCAACCGAATAATAACACGCATGTCCATTATTATTATTATTATTATTATTATTATTATTATTATTATTATTATTATTATTGTTATTATTATTATTATTATTAAAACAATTTTGACTAATCATTAAATCATAACGTACACAAAAATGAAATATGAGTAAACAATTAAAAAAATAAAATAAATAAAAATGACAATACATTTTAAGTAATGTGTCAATCAAAATAAAATAATATAAAAAAGAACGGAAATACTGAAACTCTAAGAACATTCTGTAATGAGCAATTTTATTATAAAACAAACGAAACCGAAAAATCAAAAGCAAAATTTACGATGATGATGATGATTGGTTGCCTAATTCATTCATTGAACAAATGGAGGAATGAGTTAATTTGATCTCAACGCATATTCACAAAGGGAGACGGAAGTGCGCGTAATTTTACACATGGATTTTACTGGAATTCATTTTAATTAAACATTCTGAAGTAGTATTTTGTGTACTTCAATATGCCTGCAATAAACTTACGCTGTCCATTTATTTCAGCAATTGCGGGTATATAGGCTGCGAAATAACTCCAACAAATGAAAGATTTAGCTTCGTTTGAAACACAGTTCTGCGGTCAGTGCACCATATTACGTCGCAGCTGTGCAAAAACCAGCTGAATTATGAAAGTGATATAAATCGACAATTTGGTGCTTCACTTCAAAATGTAACATTAATAATTGATTTATTTCAAGGATAAAACTCAACTCATGGAAAATACAACCCAACCACAGTTTAGTATATACAGTTGCGAAGCTCAATACTTACTAAATATGCAAACATAGACAGTTGCTAGCCACCAGGATCGCTACTATCGCCTCATCACAGACTCTTTTTCCTAGCAGACGATAAAATGTATTGTACTTTTGATATCGTGTTCTTTTGAAAAATTAACACCTTCCTTCCACTATTAAAATATGAAATACATAAGGTTTAGGCCTATATTATTTTCATAAAGTATATATCATATTTTATAAACTCACCTTCCAGGATCTTTCGGAAGAATAACTCTGACCTTTTTTCTTAGAATTCATAGTGCAACAAACGTCTCCTTGTCCCATATTATTACTCAAATTATTGTATTTTTAGCCATTTACAGTTATTACAACCGATAACGAACATTTCACAGTTTACACAACTTTTCACAACAATGCGAAATATGGCACAGTCAATGCCTTTTCGATCTAGACCAGGCCGTAATGTTTGTTCGGGTTTTCTATTTCAGTGTATGGGGCTCAGTGAAATATTATATTATAACTTTATTGCGTGTCATAGCTAAGTTTTATTTAGTGTAATGTGTCCATAAGTTCCGTTTACTTCTTGTTGTATAATATGTTGCAGAAATAATTACAAAACTGTGTTATTTTAATGTGAAGAGAATTTTACATGTTAACATAATCTTTTCGCATCAACATTTTAAGTTTAGAATGGAAGCTATTTTGAGCTTTAATAAAAAAGAATTTATATTGTGATTTTAATATAGCACATCTACCTTCCTTGATAAACACAGAACATTTATCATACCACGCTTATGAAATCAGTGTACGTACGGTTGTTACTTCGTCTCTTAGGTAGTAGATAAATACAATAATTCAATACTCAATTGTAGTATTAAAATACAGACAAATTGAATGTGCGGAGTATGATACATGACATTATGCTTAATTATAATGTATAATTGCGAATTTAGGAATATAAGATATAGTAAACATAACCTATAATGTTTCTAATATTTCCACATGAATGGCAAGGCATTAGAGACCACTAATTTAGACAGAAAGGGGCAACTGGTACAGTAAACATAACCTATAATTTCAACATATCTAAATATCCGTGCGGTGCAAATGAAAATTATTGAATCGTGCATAAATGAATGTACAAGAATTTCGCAATATTTAATCGAAATAAAGGCAGGTATTACACATACGAACAACGTAATTTTCACACCAAAATAATATTAGAACTTAACTCGCAAGGAATTGTGTCTGAAGTGTCTAGTAATCTTTGTTTCAAATTTTATTAATGCAATTACACTACATTTTAGAGAAAAATATGTTACTCTTTATGCATTCTAATTAATTTATATGGTTGAAACGCCGCCCTTCGTGATCGGGTTAAGTGAGTCACATGGTCTGCTTTATGGCCTGTATTAGATCGCGATGGCAGTGACACAGTCTATTGTTCCTAGTACACACACGCTCCAAGCGGCTAGCAACTATCGCGAGAAATGCAAAATCACCCCAAGCTTCGCGACTGTATGTACTAGACTGTGACCTAACTATATAAAACAACGTATCGCTGAGTGTAAAGGCGAAAATATACAACACGACAACTACAAAAAGGGACAAGAAAAGTAAATAAGCTGAACAGGCATGTCGTTCATCTAATCTACGCGATTTCTATAGCAACATCAAGAGATATTCGTATGTGCATACTTTTCCTTCTCCAGTGTACTGACTTTCGACTTCTTCCGAAACATATTGATCCCATCTTTTTTAATCAGTCTTCCGCATTCCTTTTGTCTGTATCTACTGTTTCATAAGTCTGTATCTTAATCAAATGTCACATATACCGTAACTTAGCTCCATCTCACTTTCCGAATACCTCCAGACGCGCAGCATCTGCTGCTGAATTAGCCGCGAAGAAGGTCAATAAATATGCTTATCTTTAGACCAGGTATGCTCATTCTCTGACTCCTGATTACGTTCTGTAATCACCAGGCTTCGAGACTTCGGACCTGATACAATAAGTTTACCGCGCATGCACTATAGGTTGTTGACTCGCTGCAGGTAGGTAGAGATGTGTTGAGGTAACAACGTTGCTTTTAGAATAGAGTACGGTAGTATGGGGGAACACACACATATGGACATTCTGAAAGTAAATATACATTACACAATGACAATTTCAAAAGAATGTGAAAAACATTTATTCTCCTGTCTTTCATAAGCAATTGTGTTTAATTATACACAGTGTTAATGGTGGAAATAAGCATGTAGCAATTTTAATTTTTCATTAATCCTATTGGTCGTCTTTAGGAAGTGCAGTTACAGTACTGAATTGCAATGTACCTGCTACAAGATACATTCTCAGTGTCTCAAACGTAAATCTTTTTCGGTTATCTGTCAAAGTTTCTACTGTGGAAAGCTACGCTCTACGTCGCATGACGTGATAGGAGCAAAACGAAAAAACCTAACATCATTGCAGTCTCTAAGAGACAGTCCTTTATTCTCGGGTGACTCTATGTCCACTAATTTGCTGTTTATGTTACACAATGTTCCATATCCGTTATTTTTACATAAAATTGATTTCCACTTCTGTTTTACACGTTCAGTAACCGGTGTACTTGGTGTCTCATTAATTCTCTGTGTCATTTCCTAATTAATTTGAGGACTTCCGGCATCTCTTGCTCTGACTTTTCTAACCGTGTAATAGTTTCAGACACAGTTTTAAAATAGGTATGTATGAAAATAAAATTATTCGTCAGAACCTTCAAATCCAGAGCGTTTTTCTTTGTGTATTTGTTGGCATTCATTCTACAGTACCCCACCCACTGTACGCTTTACCACTATACTCAGTACGCCGTTATGCGGATTTCCCACTGAACTGCTCTATTGGGTCCGAAGTCTCGAAGCCTGGTAATCACAACCTTCGAATGTAGAGCATACTGTTCCTCGCTCGAAGCTCGACGGATGACTGCGGAAGGCAGTTCAAGTACTTAGTAACGTATGAACAGTGCGGGACAATGACACAGTCAAAACCTTTTCTAAGGAAACGATCATTCCGTAAAAATGGGAGGAAAACTATTTTGTTGTGCGTTCGGTGAAAACTTCAATTGTTTACTATGTTGTAAGGTACTGTCAGAAATACTACTGAGCAACATGAAACGACATTATACGGAAGTGACAGGGGAAGCTGTTTTTGTAATATGTATTCATATAACAACGTTATTATTATTATTATTATTATTATTATTATTATTATTATTATTAGTAGTAGTAGTAGTAGTAGTAGTAGTAGTAGTGTTACAATTATTATTATTATTATTATTATTATTATTATTATTATTATTATTATCATTATTATTGTGGGGATTTTATTCCAGCAGAAATACATGTTTTGGTAAAATAATTTTTCAGAGGTGCAAAGTGCACTACAGCTTCAAGAATTGAAAGCACTTCATGAAAGGCCAAAATTGAAGAGAGTCGAACAATTCAAAGTCTATGTTTAGGGAGCAAGTTATGTAATATGTTGGGAATTAGCTAAGGACTAAAACCCTTTATGGATAGTGAACTTGTAAAGAGATGTAAGCGTATGGTGCCGGAACAAAATATAGTTAATGATATCTCTGTAGCCTACTGGAAAAGCTCAAATGTGAATTCACAAAACTTAGATTTAGTGATTTTAGACGTATGGAGATTGATATTAATATTTTCGTTAATTCTTTCATAGTAAATTTAGTACATTCCGTAAGAGTGCAGTTCCAGGACAAGTTAATTGATTTACAAAGTAAAGTGGAATTCAGAACTAAATACAAAGAATATGACTTGACAAGCATAGAATTATTAAAAATGAACAAAACGAAATATCCCAAGATGAGCTTATTCGTTGCCACTATGTTAGCTACCTTCGCCTCGACATAGTATGTGTGCGAACAATTATTTTCGAGAATGAAGGTTACTAAATCCAAACATATGTCCCGATTAACAGATGAGCATCTTTAGTGCATTGCAGTAAATTCGTTGGAAATAGATTCCCGATTACTTTCAGAAAAGAATGCACATGTTGAATAGATCTCAATGTATGGTGGAATATGAAAATAACATTACCTATGATATAATAATATCATAACTATATTAAATGTAATAAATAATAATGTAATAACTGAATATTGCAGTGTATACTCTTTCCTTTTTTTCAAATCCAGTTTATTATCCGTATTTGTAAGAGTGTGAGACCGATGCCACAGGCGGTGCTGCAATGTAGTTGCGGAGCCCAGTCCGTAAACTGTGTGTGTTATGCAGTGCAGCATCATCCGTGTAATCGGAGCTTTTACAATTTTGGGCATACCTGTTTTAGACAATTATATCTTTGTCCCCTTTGCTGTAGAGACCTTCGGTCCTTGGAGTCATGACGCCAAAGTTTTGGTATCTCAAATCGGCCAAGTTTTGATCTCCATTACTGGTGATCGCCGTTGCACTACTTATTTGCGTCAACGCTTAAGTATTGCTATTCAACGCGGAAATGCAATGAGCGTTTTGGGTACTCTTCCAGAGTCCAGCCCTTTGACGAACTTTTTTCTCCTGTAAATTTATTATCCCTATGTAAATGTTTATATTTAGTTTTTATATAACTTATGTGTAATTGTAACGGTGAAAATATCGTTAATCAAATAATTTTTTCATAAGTTTATATTATTTTTGGTAGTGTTTTTTGTAAGTAATTTTGTAAGTGAGATCGTGCGTATTTGCTTGTTTTCCGCACAGAACCAATACGCGGTAAGTGTGAAATACCACATTCAGTATTCCCAACGTAACACACATAACAATTTCCCTCTTCTTACAGCCAAGAGCGACATTCATTTTACTGCTTTAGGCTTTTAACATATTATTTTTAGAGACGTTTAACATAGTAATAATTATAAATTGGAAACCTACCACTACAATTTCACCTAAATTGCAATGTTAATTATTGTTTTTAAATATTTGCAAAATTAAGTAAAGTCTACTACTCTACGAAACTTATTGCATTCCTGATACAAGTAACATTAAGGCCGTGAAAAATCAACGAGATTCCAGATGCCGATGTTATTACTGCAATATGTTATATAAATAATATTGTTAAAATATTAAAATAAAAATAAATCATTACATAACTTTTACCATTTGTTTTAAGTTCACATTTATAGACTGGGGGAGACAGCCGTATGCTGGAGTATAGTAAGCACAGAAAACATTTTACAGCAACAATGTTGAAGAAAGATATTTTAGTGTTCCGAAGTTGGCGTCATTAAACAGAAACCAACATGGAGATATCATTGCAACTAATTAGAAATTCTTCTTTCAGGTATGTAATAAACGATCTTTAATAAAATAATGTACGATACACGAGCGGTATGTTTGTTTTCATGTTCTCGAAATTAAAAAGCTCAACTATGTTTCGCTTTTTCAATCTTTTCCCGACCATGAAAACGTCAACATACCGCTCTTGTAACGTGTATTGCTATTATAAGGCTGTTATTGATATGCTGATGAATTATTTGTGCGAATTACTAAAATTTCTAGTGTCCTGAACGAATTTTTATTGTGCTTATAAATCCATATTTATGCTCTTTTAAATTATTATGTCATAATTTATTGAATAATAGAAAAAAATTTCAAGAATAGAATTTGTTGATTATTAGCCATTTTATTCAATGTAACTACAGCATTAGACATCCAAAAGAGTATTATTTTGCTAAAAGAGATTAGTAAATTTTGTTGTTATAATACATCCGATACATCATAGCAGCTAAGATGATTGTGACACCTGTGTGGAAATAATACTGAGGCTACAATTTAGTGACTAACATACTTCCTAATGGATACGAAGATAGCGGATGAAATATCGAAAGCATATGATGATTTTTAATACCATGATAATTGAAGACATTAGGGAATGAAGGGGTTATGTAACATATCGTGTTGTAGTTTATGACATTCACACAGTAAATGTGTGTCCTGTGTATTCAGTGCAAAATGTGGATAATTATATCCAATTTTATTGCAAAAGGGAGTAGCTCCATTATTTGTTTTTATTTTAGTAACTTAAATTACTGATTGTAATAAATGATTGTGTAATAAAATGAAACTCGTAGGTTAGATACCTAGGACATACTCTGAAAAAAAAAAAGAAGCTCAGTTAAAATTTGAATTTATTTTAATGTTTGTTGCTGTTTTTCAACTTTGTAAAAGTGGAGCTACCTCGATTTTGCAGGGAGCCCCTTCAATTTTGTTCGTTTTTCTTTCCTTTTCTAGATAATCCTGTATGAGTGAGTGAGTGAGTGAGTGAGTGAGTGAGTGAGTGAGTGAGTGAGTGAGTGAGTGAGTGAGTGAGTGAGTAAATAAATAAACAAATAAACAAATAAAAAATAAACAAGTAAACAAGTAAATAAATAAATAAACAAGTAAATAAGTAAATAAATAAGTAAGTAAATAAGTAAGTAAATCAGGAAATAAAAAATGTAAATAAATAAATAAGTAAGTAAATACATAAGCAAATAAATAAATAAATAAATAAATAAATAAATAAGTAAGTAAATAAATAAGTAAATAAATAAGTAAAGAAATAAATAAATAAGTAAAAAAATAAGTAAATAAATAAATAAATAAATAAATAAATAAATAAGTAAATAAATAAAGCAAATAAATAAATAATAAATAAATAAGTAAATAATAAGTAAATAAATAAGTAAATAAATAAGTAAGGAAATAAATAAACAAGTAAATAAATAAGTAAATAAATAAATAATAAATAAATAAATAAGAATAAGAAAATGAATGAACAAATAAATAAATAATGAAAATAAATGTAAAAATAAAGTAAATAAATAAGTAAATAAATAAGTAAGGAAATAAATAAACAAGTAAATAAATAAGTTTTAAATAAATAAATGGTAAATAAGTAAGTAATAAATAAGGTTAAATAATAAATAAGCAAATAAATAAATAACTAAGTAACTAAATAAGTAAGTAAATAAATAAATAAATAAACAAACAAATAAATAAATAAACAAATAAATGAATGAATGAATGAATGAATGAATGAAAATGAATGAATAAATAAATAAATAAATAACTAAGTATTTTAAATTTAATAAATAAATAAATAAACAAACAAATAAATAAATAAACAAATGAATGAATGAATGAATGAATGAATGAATGAATGAATGAATGAATGAATGAATGAATAAATAAATAAAAATTGTTTTATATGAAACATTTCATAGCGTGTTTTGGGAAAGCCATTATTTTAATTCCAGTAATTCTCAGTCAGTTTAGTCCACACCTGTGGAGTAACGGTCAGCGGATTTCTGGCTGCGAAACCAGGTGGCCCGGGTTCGATTACCGGTCAATAAAATATTACCTGGTTGAGGTTTTGTATTTTTACCATCTCAACCAAATACGAGCAAATGCTGGGTAACTTTCGGTGCTGGACCCCGGACTCATTTCACCGGTATTATCACCTTCATATCATTCGGACGCTAAGCCGGCCGGATGGCTCAAGCGGTAGGGGCACGGCATGTCCCTATTTTCGTCCGAAGGGTTGTGGGTTCGAGTCAATCCCGCCCCGGGCATGGGTGTTGTGATTGTATTAGTATTAAGTAAAAAAACTGATAGGAAACAATGGTAAACAAACAGAAAAACAAAACAGATAACAGTTTTAAAAAGGATCTGATGTTGAAATAAACAAAAAAAAAAAAGTTTAATGAATGGTGTATTATGATAATAAATGGTTCAAATAATTTTTAGTTTTTACCTTTATATGTACGGAAATTTGATCCAAACAAATGTGGTGGTTTTGTAAAATTCCTTTGCAGAACGATTTACAGATTTGTATTTATTTAAAATATTCAAAGCCAAAATATCCATCCCTGCTTGCGAACTGCTGCCAACATAGCAGGTTTGTAAACTCAATATCTTTATTTAGCACTTTTTTAATGTAACGTATAAAAAAACTCTTATACAGACGAGGAGTCAAGGTGCACACTCACTTTTAGCGGTTTGTGAAAGAATGGTTGATGCATAAGTTGCATGGCAACAGGACATTTGTAATGTGTGAAAGTAAGAAAAATGCTGAGTTTATGCACCTTCCATAACATTAGATACCTGTCGCACGGCAAAAATTGAGAAAACTAAAAAATATATATATACGTATTTATCAACTGTTCTCACTAGAGGTTTTGATTTTATCGATAAATCTGCGAGTGGAACACAAGCAGATTTATCTAGAGAAAATCAAAACTCGAGTGGAATTTAATTGACTATTACACGATTAGAAGAAAGTATATAAAGATTAGAAGTAACGAAGTACTCAATACAATAAAATATTAATTGACTTACGAAAATACAAAACTGTCTTCAAATTTGTACCATCTCAACATTATAAATATTAAGCTAGTGATGGCAGAGTGTATTATGATTAGCTGTTTTCTTGTTGTCAGTTCTGGAATCTTCATTGAACACTGTGGACAGTTACTAGCCAAGAAGGTTTTGTTGATTCAGTTTCATTTTTTTATTAAAACAGTTGCATTCCACTTCAATTATCCGATCCCAGTAATCAACGTCACTTGACAGATGATTTTCAATAAATCTTAGTATTAAACAATCTCTGATACGTGACTATCCATAATATCATATAGCAGAATATATATATATATATATATATATATATATATATATATATATATATATCATCATATAGCAGAAGCTATAACAAACATAACCTAAATAATATAAACAAGTGTTAGAAAAGTTTTAATTAGGGATGTTGAAATAAACAAGAAAAGTTTTAATTAACGATATGAAATTAAAAATAAACATGAATAACTTTAAAAGGAATAATTATTAAAAGTACAATTTTCAAATTTTAATGTTTTAGTGGTTGGTGTTATTGGACGTGTGCTTAAAAGAAGTGGAACTCGTTGATGTACATGGTGTATTCAACTTATTCAGAATTTCCGATTGGTGCTCTTCATTTATTTGTAAATAGGGTTTCAGGGAAGATGCATAGTTATGATCAGTGATTTTATTAATTCTTGTTCTTGAATGCCAATGCGAGTCATATTTGAAAGTGCTGAGCATCGACTGGAGTGGTTTGTAATTTTATATATACATATATATATACATATATATATATATATATATATATATATATATATATTATTTTGACGTCCAGATTAGAGCAGTTTCAAATGTTGGCAAACAAAGAAACAAATGCTAGGGTACGCGATAAAATAAACAAATGCTAGGGACGCGATAAAATTAAACAAATGCTAGTGACGCGATAAAATTGTGCGACAAGCAGCCATGATTGGTTGAAATACGTCCTTTAGTACCGTTTTATTGGTCAAAAGTAGTATGACGTAGTAAGAGTGTAATA
Source organism: Periplaneta americana (assembly GCA_025594305.2). NCBI lineage: Eukaryota > Metazoa > Arthropoda > Insecta > Blattodea > Blattidae > Periplaneta > Periplaneta americana. The sequence goes on from JAJSOF020000029.1 coordinate 9,643,525, forward strand.
GTCAATGTAAATACTCATATAATATTTAAATAATTATTGTGAATAGCTTAGAATACGTAAAGAATATTTATGCAATAGACTTTTATACACCATTAGTGAAAGGTAAACGCCCCTTCTTTCTCTCCGACGCTTCCTGAGTTTAGCGGATTGCATTTAATGACATCATGACTCCTTTCATAATGGGGAAACATTTTGCCGATCTCTGCCGCGAGATGTCAAAAGACAGAGTTGAGTACACCCTGGTTAACCTCTGCATACACACAAAGGCCCCGTCTTAAATAGGCCGTCGCACAATATGGTATCATGCAGCTACATTCAAGCTTAAGAACGGCGTTGTACCATATTCGATTAAGGACGTGCACCACCATCGTTAAGAACGCGTATTAATCTTCTTCAATTGAACTAGCATCCCCTTCCAACGCTGCACCCTTCAAGCTATTTATTTCACAATCACCCCCTGTAGTACCCAGCTATAACACTACATTGATAGGGTCAGGGAAGGGCACCAAAAATAAGAGATAGGGACAAAGAACGAAAGAGAGTTAAAGAGACAGATATAGAAGGAGACAGGGAAAGGCGTCGAATCTATTGTTGATAATGACCTCCCTGGTGTGAATGCAGGGAGGGCGCGCGGCTGGGAATGATCAATCACCTGTGTGTTGTACAGCATTGTTGTGTCACTATTTCACGCCCCCGCTCTAACCAATTGCCCCGGTCTTGTTCACAAACCGCGGGCCACGAAATTTCCAGCCTTGCTCCTAGCTCAGCTGCTGTTTTCCTTCCGTCTTGTTAAACGCCAAGGAAATGGAACATTGAGACTCCTTTTGTGCTCCTCTAGTCTGAGAGTAAATCAACAGTTGTTAATGTAAATTTATTTTGTCTTGTGTACTTGTTGTAGGTAATGGAAGGTTTCCACTTAAATCTACATTCATAGAACCTCAGCGGTCTGAGTAAACAAATTCTGTGTAAGCTTTAAATAATGCACACGATCTTCAGAGACAAGGCTGCTTAATGTCTTGTAAGTCAGTGATACAATGGGGCATCGAAATTCAAAATAATAATCCAGCTTTAAGCAACTACCGAGGCTATTTATGACCGTGACGGTGATATTGTCGAAGGTGATGGGATTGTGGTAATGATAATGATGACGATTATGATGATGAAATAATAATAATAATAATAATAATAATAATAATAATAATAATAATAATAATAATAATAGGAAAAACACGGGAATTTAACTTGAAGCAAGTAAAGAGATAGGTTTGGAAGTAAATCCCAAAAAGACAAAGTATATGATTATGTCTTGTGACGAGAATATTGTACGAAATGGAAATATAAAAATTTGAAATTTACCTTTTGAAGAGGTAGAGAAGTTCAAATACCTGGGAGCAACAGTAACAAATATAAATGATACTCGGGAGAAAATTAAACACAGAATAAATATGGGAAATGCCTGTTATTATTCGGTTGAGAAGCTTCTATCATCCAGTCTGCTCTCAAAAAATCTGAAAGTTAGAATTTATAAAACACTTATATTACCGGTTGTTCTTTATGGTTGTGAAACTTGGACTCTCACTTTGAGAGAGGAACATAGGTTAAGGGTGTTTAAGAATAAGGTGCTTAGGAAAATATTTGGGGCTAAGAGGAATGAAGTTACAGGAGAATGGAGAAAGTTACACAACACAGAACTGCACGCATTGTATTCTTCACCTGACATAATTAGGAACATTAAATCCAGACGTTTGAGATGGGCAGGACATGTAGCACGTATGGACAAATTCAGAAATGCATATAGAGTGTTAGTTGGGAGGCCGGAGGGAAAAAGACCTTTAGGGAGGCCGAGACGTAGATGGGAAGATAATATTAAAATGGATTTGAGGGAGGTGGGGTATGATGGTAGAGACTGGATTGATCTTGCTCAGGATAGGGACCAATGGCGAGCTTATGTGAGGGCGGCAATGAACCTCCTGGTTCCTTAAAAGCCAGTAAGTAAGTAATAATAATAATATACTATCCTATCGTATCGTATGCTATCCTATCGTATCATATCATATCCTATCCTATCGTGATACTGATTAAATGATAATCGTAACATTTTTGTGGTAAAAAGTGCTTACATCACTTTCATGGAACACATGTCACTATCCATGTTTTAATTTTTGTACTGTCTAGTATTACAGGCTTTTCTACCTACCAAGGGATGAATATCCCCAATGGCATTTTATTTAAAATTTTCCTTGTGGCTGTATTCTCTCCCGATATAACAATAAGACTGGGTAAGCTCAGTGCTTATAAGATTGTGTTCACTTTCTAATATCTTTTTATGTAGCTGAATAATTAACCTTTCTTCCTTGTCGTAGAGTTATTAACTCAATTAGGCCTACCATTTTCAATTATATGTTTATCAGGTCATTATTTCTGCGTTTTTGACACGATGAAACCATATCCGCACGTTGAAGAAACTAGTTTCATAGTTTACACTTCTAAGTCACTGTATATTAAGTCATTCTTTTGGCAAGCAAGTCTAGGATTACGCTTTGAATGTAGATGTATGTTCTGATCCTATTGGCCGATTCATAGAATTCACACAATGAAAGCCAAGAATGCCGCCATAATGGAAGACTGTCGGATCGATGCGGTGTATATTTCCAGTTATCGTTAATCAAGTCGAGGAGATAGCTTTGCTGAGTACAGCTACAGAGTGCTGTCAGGGGTGATTAGTTGTGTGTTAAGACTGTATCTCGGATTGAAGTCGACTGCTGAAATCTTCCTCGCAACTATAATTACCGCCTCCTTTGTCATGAAGATTACCGGGAGAAGTAAGAAGCGGCACAAGACGGAGTTTTCAAATACCGAGTTGCTGAAACAAATAAATATATACTTTCAAGATTAATCCTTTATTGGAAGTCTAGAGTGCTTGGGATAATATAATTTATATTGCGTAGAAATCTTGGGTTTTTATTGGATTCCAGCGGGTACATGGAGATTTACCTTCCTGTCATTCTGTCTGAATAATGTCCTTTTCCTTGTGCATACATCGTATTAACTTAGTACCATACAAATGATCTCACTGTTTAGCCTTTACAAATGCTTGGTCGGAAAGGACCAGCTGACTAGATCTTTACGATATGGATCATGATGATCACGATGACAATGATATAAAGCATTATGATTGTTGCACATAACTATACTGTAGAGGTGCTGATTGTAATAATGGGTAATTCTGATCGTTACAAACACAAAAACGATCACGAAGATGATTGTGGTATTGTTTCTTTGTTTGCCAACATTTCAAACTGCACTGGTCTGGCCGTCAAAAAACACAAAATTACAAACCACTCCAGTCGATGCACAGCACTTTCAAATATGACTCGCATTGGCATTCAAGAACAAGAATTAATAAAGATCACTGGTCATACCTATGCATCTTCCCTGAAATCCTATTTACAAATAAATGAAATCCTGAATAAGTTGAGGAATACACCATGTACATCACCGGGTTGCACTTCTTTTACGCACACGTCTAATATAAAACACTAACACCAACCACTAAAATATTCAAATTTGAAAATTGCACTTTCAATAATTGTTTCTTTTAAAATTATTCATGTTTATTTTTTATGTCATCATCGTTAATTAAAACTTTTCTTGTTTATTTCATCATCCCTAATTAAAACTTTTCTAACACTTGTTTATTTTTATTTTATTAGGTTATTTTACGACGCTATATCAACATCTTTGGTTATTTAGCGTCTGAATGAGATAAAGGTGATAATGCCGGTGAAAATGAGTACGGGGTCCAACACCGAAAGTTACCCAGCATTTGCTCATATTGGGTTGAGGGAAAACCCCGGAAAAAACCTCAACCAGGTAACTTACCCCGACCGGGAATCGAACCCGGGCCACCTGGTTTCGCGGCCAGACGCGCTGACCGTTACTCCACAGGTGTGGACAACAATTGTTTATATTATTTAGGTTATGTTTGTTATAGCTTCTGCTATATGATATTATGGATAGTTACGTATCAAAGATTGTTTAATACTAAGATCCGGATGATTGAAGTGGAATGCAACTGTTTTAATAAAAAATTAAACTGAATCAACAAAGCCTTCTTGACTAGTAACTGTCTACAGAGTTCAATGAAGATTGCATAGTTGGCACACCTGATAACATCACATAATCATAACACACCACTGCCATCTAGCGTAATATTTGTAATGTTGAGATGGTAAAATAATACATTTGAAGACAGTTGTATTTTCGTAAGTAAATTAATATTTATTGTCTTGGAATACTTCGTTACTTCTAATCTTTATATACTTTCTTCTAATCGTGTAATAGTCAATTAAATCCCACTCGAGTTTTGATTTTCTCTAGATAAATGAAAACCTCTAGTGAGATTACTGTTGATAAGATGTAATGATTCTCTAGAGTGACAATTCAACATATCATTAAAGTTCCAAGTCTTGAAATATTGAACTATCTGCGTTTTAAAATTAATTATTAAGATGGAAGTTATTGACAACAATCATGTTCATGACGAGGGAGAAAGTAATCATTTTGTTAGTCTAATGGTGGAAATAAGTTTTGATGAGGATGGTGAAACGATTCCTACAATTTTATCGTTGGCTAATTGTAAAGACGGTGATGACATAGAACTTCTTATGACATAGAAATTCTTATGATGGTGGTGGTGGTGTTGGTGATTAATTTTGATGATTGTGAGAATATCTTTTCTTATGATGGTAGCGACAAAATAATTGTGATGGTGAACGTATTGACAATTTAGGTCGTTAGACTCACAGTGATATATGTAAAAAAATTTACGAAAAACGAGAAAAGTGCACTGGTGTATACCTAAATTGTGCATCTACTTGGGGGCAATTTATACAGTATGTGAGCTCCATCACATACTTGCATTACTTACTTACTTAATGGCTTTTAAGGAACCCGGAGGTTCATTGCCGCCCTCACATAAGGCCGCCATCGGTCCCTATCCTGAGCAAGATTAATCCAGTCTCTGTCATATCCCACCTCCCTCAAATCCATTTTAATATTATCTTCCCATCTAAGTCTCGGCCTCCCCAAAGGTCTTTTTCCCTCCGGCCTCCCAACTAACACTCTATATGCATTTCTGGATTCGCCCATACGTGCTACATGTCCTGCCCATCTCAAACGTCTGGATTTAATGTTCCTAATTATGTCAGGTGAAGAATACAATGCGTGCAGTTCTGCGTTGTGTAACTTTCTCCATTCTCATGTAACTTCATCCTCTTAGCCCCAAATATTTTCCTAAGCACCTTATTCTCAAACAACCTTAATCTCTGTTCCTCTCTCAAAGTGAGAGTCCAAGTTCCACAGCCATACAGAACAACCGGCAATTTAACTGTTTTATAAATTCTAACTTTCAGATTTTTTGAGAGCAGACTGGATGATAAAAGCTTCTCAACCGAATAATAACAGGCATTTCCCATATTTATTCTGCGTTTAATTCCCCTCCCCCCGAGAGTCATTTTTATTTGTTACTTGTGCTCCAAGATATTTGGATTTTTTCATCTCTTCGAAGGATAAATCTCCAATTTTTATAGTTCCATTTCGTACAATATTCTGGTCCATACTTGCATTATGATGGGCAAAATCTTTACTACGTGAAATGAATGTAAGCTATCTTTCAACGTTCAAAGTTAAATATCTAAGAACATCTCGCACGCTACTTAGATCGGTATGGCTCTGATGGCCTCAATCGTGAAAGTGTTGACAATAATATTGAAGACAGTGTTTACAAAATCTCTAATGGTAGCCTGACAATAATTGTAATGCTTGCCATTGGTCATAATATTATTCTGATGATATTATTATGGTAGTGTTGACAATTTGTGATGACAGTGTTAACAGTAATTGTATTGGATGGGAGTGGACAGTAGTTATTACAATGATGATATTGGCAACAATAATTGTGATAATAGAGTTGTACTGATGTGACAATGATTTTATGGTAATGATTGTTATAAAAATAACTGCGAGTATGATGATAGTGATGACAAGGGTACACGGAAAAACGAACAATATCACATTTTCATTAAGGGTGAGATAATGATCTATTTCAGTATATTACTGCAAAGCTTATTGACGTGTCTACTTGAAAGAAAGGAAATGATTAATTTATCAGTGGTTTTAATTTTCCTTTACCACTTTTGGTAAAGATAATACTAAAGTTTGTAGTAATACAGTGAATTAGATAATGACATCAGCCATAACAGCATTCGTTTTTCCCATGTACCCTTCATTATTGTGATGGTGGTGTTGACAATAACTCAGAAGGTAGTGTGACAGTGATTATTCTTACGACGGTGAAAATAAATTATGGGGGTGGTGATGGGGAGAATAACTATGTTGACAGTGGTGTTAATAATCATGGTGGTTGTGAGTTCAAGTATTGCTTATTATGGGATTAATAATGGATTATCATCACAGAGACAGAATGACAATAAAGATTATGATGGTAATGATCTAAATAATTTTGATGATTATCATAATATAATAAAAAGAATAGGGATGATAATAATAATAATAATAATGATAATAATAATATATTTTATTTCAGTAATTTTACTAGTACCGGTAAAACTATACTGTTAAGGTAATGTAACTTATAGTATACATATCAATAATGTCATGATGCGTTAGTGTTGGTGGTACTGTTGGGGATGTTGGTATTGAAAACGACAATTTTTGCCGTGTGTGGTTGTACAGACATTTTTCTATAACGGAAGATTATTATTGTATTTAAGGACAAACTCAAGACAACTGAAACGCATATCTTAGTAGTCTTAAAACGTTTCTTCTATAGAACTGGTTTCAAATTAGGAACAGCCAAACACTGTTGCAGTCAATTAAAATGTTATACAAACATGGAAACATGTAATTGAATACTGTTTCACTGGAAATATTGTATTGTATTTGTGTAATGAATTCACGGTATGCAACAATGCTTCACTGCATTCAAAAGCTCACCCCTCATTTAATTCCCACCCTCATGTCATACGACACGATTAGCTCTTCCCAGCTCAATCAGTCGGCTCCCTACCCTATTACAGGCCAGATTTTAGAACTTGTGATTCATAGAGGGGTAGGAAACATGTCACAGATATTGCCTACATGTTGCACTCGTGTAGACTAGACATGTCTATTGATCTACATGTAAATAAGTCAGTTAAATGCTGGGATTAGAATCTCCCCAGCTGTGTAATCTACGAAAGACGATACTGTAACTGTCATTCAAAGTGTTTCAAAATTCATCTTGGAAGAAGAATTAACATCTCATAAATAAATTGAAAAGTAACATAAATTTATTGTACTTCAGCTAATGAAGGTGGAATAGCAATGCCGATGATGCAATTATAGTATTTCTTCGTATTTGGTAAAATTGTGGTGGGGTAACAATATTCGGCATAGTGGAAGTGCAGCGCTTCTATATTTAGCTTATGGGTTGTGGATTTGCAGTATTTCTTCATTTGCTTTGACGGTAGTGAAGTTGCATTGTTGTTTCACATAGCTAGGCGGCGGAGTTTCACTCTTTCTTCATTTACTTTAAATTTGCATTGTTTCTTCATAGAGCTTAGAGGTGGTGGTGTTCTAGGGTTTCTTAAAGGTGCTGTAGTTGCAATACACCTTCGGAGTGGTGGAAGTGCAGTGTTTCCTCATTTAGCTCAACAGTGATGCTGTTGCAATGTTTCTTTTTTTTAGCTTAGCGTGGCAGTGTGTAGTATTTCTTCATTTACCCTAACGCCGGTGAAGTTGCAGTGTTTCTTCATTGTAGTCGCAATATTCCTGCCTTGAGTTTAGCATGGTGCAAGTACAGTTTTTCTTCATTTAACTTAACGGTGATGTCATTTGCAGTGTGCTTTCAATTAGCTTAGCGTGGTAGAAGTGCAGTATTTCTCCATTTAGCTTAGCGTTGAAGTTACAGTATTTATCCATACTAGTTTCAATATTCCTTCATTTAGTTTAGCGTGATGTAAGTACAGTATTTCTTCATTTAGCTTAACAGTGATGAAGTTGCAGTGTTTCTGCGTTTGGTTTAGCTTGATGGAAGTGCAGTATTTCTTCATTTAACCTAATGGTGGTGAAGTTGCAGTGTTTCTGAGTTTGGTTTAGCGTGATGGAAGTGCAGTATTTCTTCATTTAACCTAATGATGGTGAAGCTGCAGTGTTTCTGCGTTTGGTTTAGCGTGATTGAAGTGCTTATTTCTTCATTTAATCTAATGATGGTGAAGTTGCATGTAAGTAGGGGTAATAATATAATTGAAAGAAAAGTTGAAGGTACATAATAGGATATTCTGAATTATTCTAATATTTGCCTTTATTTAATTGCACATTAAAATCACAATATTAACGTGATATTGCAACTCTTTGTTAGCGGACTAATGAAGCGGCTAAACATACAAGAAGGTAGCCTCGTCGTTCTTCTTTTGTTCTTGCGGTACGAAATCAGTTAATACTCTTTCCTACCTTAATTTCTCACTTTTAATTAAAATTCACGTCTGATGTTGAAGTCACGACTGAATATGTAATAGTGTAGTTGCTGGGAATTTAATAAATATCTTTTGACACTTTATCGGAAGTAAATGAGTAAATCATGGTTTTTCCTGTCGCATAAAAATATTGGTTTGGAATTTCCCACATCTGAATTTATTACATGTACAAGAGTACGTTAAGGATAAAGGTCATGTGTTAGATTCCAGCCGTGATATCAGTATCAATGACATTAGCATTATGGTGCAAGGTTGGGTTTTTTTGTGCAATAAAGCAAGAGCTGTCACGGAACAAAGTGTAAGCACGTAGCACTGTTACAATATGAAACCCGTTAAAAAAATGGTGTCATAATGGAGCTTATTCAGACATTTTCGTGAAAGGCGATGTGTATTGTTCCATGACTTGGACTCTGAGTGACATCGGATGGCTTCTCTCCATATAAATAGTCTTTGTTATTCAATTTACCGGAAGTAGAGGGGAAGCACCGGAAACTTAATTATCTACATTAATATTTATGCAAGAAAGACCTAATGATAATATTAGAATAACAATATTCATATCAACAAAAACGTGGCTAAATATTATGTCCTGTAATCTGTATCCGCTTCACGGTAACTTAAGAGAATTAAATTTAAATTGTCTTGAGGATGGGGGATAAACCTTCACCCTATGTACAATATTTATATCTGTTTGATTTGTGGATGCAGAATTACGTAATGATGTTACCGATACTATGTATATCACATGAGTATTAATACGATTTAAATAATGCTTTACAAATGGCGTACATTTTCCTGATTCGAGGATAGAATATCGTCGAAGACTAAAGGATGAAGTGAGGTAGTCAACCGCTGATATTGTACGCTCTTTTATTAGGAAACCTACGACACGAGACAAAAAGCTGCTGCTTTTATTGACTTGAAATTCTGACACCTTGACTTGAATTGAAAATAGAGAAACATCATTTTATTTTTACTTCAATTTTTATTGTACCTGAGTTTTTGAATGCACTTCACTCCCACCCCCTCTACTAGTAAACTTCCAACCGTTCTCCACACAGAACCGAGGCCGTGTATGCAGTACTGAGTTAGTGAGTATAGTACGTTCCAGAAATACGTTCGCGTTTTCCAGTGACGAAAGAGCTTTCAATATTGAATCATATTTTCGCACAGGTACTATCGTCCGTTTGCCTACGTCGCATCCCGGTTTCCCCCACCTGCTTCTGTTCGTCTCTCTGTAAAGTCTAGTAGCTGGGTTGTCTTAGCTCTTTTCTGAAACATTAATTTATGTTAGGAATTGACGTCTACGTAATATTATACAACTGTTTAAAATAATTTAAATAAAAGTGCCTCGTTAAGTAATTAACTGTCACGTGATTTCCCTTCCCCTTTCTACGACCCTGTGACAAAACCACTTGAACGGACAGTAGATAGAATTTCTGAGTAATTTTATCTTTTCAGATCGGGGAGAAGTGAAGACTGCATTTACAGTATGTAAGGTACTCTTTTATAGAGTAGGTATAGAATTATTTCAACATGAGTTACTCGTACGAAGGACGAACCTGGCAATAGGAATTAGGTACAATAGTCTATAGTGCGATAATATGCACAAAAGAACTGAAGCCTGTATCGAAATAAACGGCTACATTTTTAAAAAATGTGTATAAATATCCACATTATGATTATTTTTCAATTTAACTTCATTCTCTATATTGCACGCTAATGTGCTGTAACACTACAATATACACTGCATAATGAATACGTTCGAATGGACAGCTCAATTCGTGAGTAAAAACACTAAGTGTTAATAGAGTACTGTATTTTTTTAAACAAAAACTTAATGAAAATTATCGAACTCAAAATTGCGATATTTTCTAGTTTACATAAATGAACTACTTTTCTTCCCTCCTATACCTAGTAAAGTGATTTGTATTTTACGCCAGTAACATCTAACTCCAGTCTTGGAAGGGGGAGCAAGCGGTTTTTCCGGTTCTAGACCTTTAATCCAAAGATATCGCCAGGTCAAAATGTTAGTAAAAATAAAATGATGTCCCTGTATATGGCTAAAATTGAAAGCACTGTATCAGCTAGATATACATGCTATGAAACATTTCCATGTAATGAGGGATGTTTCGAACCCTCGCATTAAAGTTGCGCGCCTCAACCGTGTCGAAGAACTCTATTCGTGTGATGCACAAAAATATAAAGAACAGAAGAAATTACACTTTCAACCTTTACTCTTTGATAAGTTAGGAAAGTTTGCATTCCCGATGTATAGAGATCATAAAACTTAGCGGATCAATACATAAGACTAACCCCGCCAGTCCGATAGTGTGACTAATTCCAGAACGGTGTAAGAGACACGCAAACATTAACATTTTAATAGGCACGAACATGCACAGTAACTAAAGATTTTTGATAGCCTTTAACTCTATTCATTATGTAATTTAAACTTAATATACAAGACCTACTTTTACGAACAGCTCTCTGTTTCCGTGTTGGTATTATAATAAAATAACAATAGAATAAATTAGTGCATTATTACTCACGAAAATTAACATAACATCTCTACATTAAACGTCCTTACTGGGACAAGCGTTAACAAATTCTTCTATGGATATGGAACATGCATTTCCCCATCAGATATTTTTCTGCGCTATTTTGTAATTATCAATGTTTTATGACTTTAAACGGTAAAGATGAAGTTCTTGAAAAAGAAACTTTAACAATATAATGCAGGCGATAATTTTTTTTATTTTGTTTCAGATTCAAGTAGGTTTAATAAGATTTATAGAGCCGAGGTCATTTTGAAAAGCTCTAGTCAGACACACTGTTGGCAGAACTGATTGTATTGTATTGTATTGTATTCACATTCCATGGTATTCGTACATCGCTTCACAGCTAGAATGTGGAACATGTCAAAAAATCTTAATAATATTACAAAGCCTTAATTATACTTGAAATATATAGAGAAGAGTTTTACAATATACTAGTAGGTATAATAGAAGGGCTTAATATCAATACTTAATGTAACACAATAGTAATATGCGTTACAAGAGCGGTATGTTGAAGTTTTCAAGTTCGAGGAAAAGTGTGAAAAAGCGAAACGTAGTTGAGGTCGTGTATCGTACTTTATTTTATGCGAAGATCGTTTATTACATATCTGAAAGAGGAATTTCTAATTAGTTGCAATGAAATCTCCATCTTGGTTTCTGTTCAATGACGGAAAATTTGCAAAACAAAAATATCTATCTTCAACATTGTTGTTTTAAAATGTTTTCTGTGTTTACTATACTCCAGCAGGCTGTGATATACGTCTGTCTTTTTTCCTCCAGTCTATAATGAGTCTGGACTCTTGTTGATTTTTTTTTACGGCTTCCTTAATGTTACTTGCATCACGAATGCAGTAACGTTAGTGGAGTTGTAGAGTTTACTTAATTTTTGCAAATATTTAAAAACAACAATTAACAGTGCAATTTAGGTGAAATTGCAGTGGTAAGTTTCCAATTTATAATTATTACTATATTGAACGTCTCTAAAAATAATATGTTAAAAGCCTAAAGCAGTAAAATCAATATGTCACTTAAGCGGTAAGAAGAGGGAAATTGTTATGTGTGTTAAGTTGGGAATACTGAATGTGGAATTTTAGACTTTCCGCGGATTGGTTTTGTGCGGAAACCAAGCAAATACACACGATCTCGCACAAATATTCATGCAGCGTTGTTGAATGTCTTGAGTTCACCTACAGAATAGAAGGAATGAGAAATTAGGTACTTCCTCAAATTTGGCCCTAAATAATCTTATGATTTGAGTTTGATTTTTTATATCGATAAAAATTTCACTGCGATATAACGCACTCCTTTTGATAGCACGATAGACTTGCCGATGGAGTATGAAAGTCATTTTTGACGAGTATTTATGCTATGAACTGCTGAATACGTTACGAAGTTTTCACGATTACATACGAGGAAATTTATTAATAAAAAATATATATACCAACAAGCCATGGGCATTATTTGTAATTTTTTAACTGGTCCCATATGACTCCCTAGATTTAGAGCCTACTATTATTCTAACTACTCTTTTTGTAGTAGGAATATACTGTTACTATCTGTAGAATTTCCCCAGAATATTATTCCAAAACTCATTACCGAGTGGAAGTATGCGAAGTATATTGTTTTTAAGGTATTTATAGGCCTATTTACTATCACTTGCATAGATGTAATAGAAAAACGTGCTAAATTTAGTTTGGATGTAAGTTCTTTAATATGATTTTTCCAATTTAACACATTATCGATTTGTAAGCCTAGAAATTTGGTTGTTGTTTTTTATAAATACGAACCTATTATTAATTATTACGCTTGAAATTTGCGAGGTTGAATTTGGACAGGATTTAAATTCAATTATGTGATTTTTGTTACAATTTAATACTAATTTACTGGCTGAGAACCAGTCACATATTTTGAGGAGAATTTCCTCTGTTGAAGATTGGAATGTGTTGGAGTTACTGGCTGTAATTACTATACTTATGTCATCTGCAAATAATATGGGATGACCTACATCTTTTATTAGGGGGGGGCAAGATAATTGATGAATATTAGAAAAAGTAGGGGTTCTAATATTGATCCCTGTGGAATTCCATTATTAATAGTTACCCATGTCGAGATAGATTTCATAGTGATTTACTTCCTATGAAACTTTCGGAATATAAATAACCAGTAAAATAAAAGCGTTCTCTCTTTGAATACTGATTAATTATTTTATATAAATGACTGTAGACCTATTCCATTTCAATCATCTTGCATAAATTCGTATTTAGATAGTAAGTCTGAATAAAATCTGTCCTGTAACCTATAAGAAATCTGTGTATAGAGACGGGCTTCTCTAGGTTGCTTCTGAACGAACGATGAATTATTTGGAACTGTAATGAATAATATGCCATTACCGACAACTGAATTGAATTGCAATTTAACACTATAGTAAAGTATTCAAATTACAATATATTAAATTAACTGTTTTTGACTTTATACAGCTCGCACTTTATAATAAGCCCGTTGTTTACGAATATTTATTAAAATTAAGTTTAGTATTCCGCTGTACTTTTAGGTATTGAAAACCTTTCATATGAATGGTTTCGAAGTCTATCTGATATCGTCATCACAGATCTAAAACAGCTCTTTTCAACACGGCCCTCTTGCATAAAAATAAATCCACTAAAATAAAGAAGAATCAAAATACATCATTCATTTGTTAATTATTTTTGTTTGGGAAAAGTCTAATAAAGAAAATAGAAG
>JAJSOF020000029.1:9657455-9872455 GCA_025594305.2 Periplaneta americana
GATCGCTACTATCGCCTCATCACAGACTCTTTTTCCCTAGCAGACGATAAAATGTATTGTACTTTTGATATCGTGTTCTTTTGAAAAATTAACACCTTCCTTCCACTATTAAAATATGAAATACATAAGGTTTAGGCCTATATATTATTTTCATAAAGTATATATCATATTTTATAAACTCACCTTCCAGGATCTTTCGGAAGAATAACTCTGACCTTTTTTTCTTAGAATTCATAGTGCAACAAACGTCTCCTTGTCCCATATTATTACTCAAATTATTGTATTTTAGCCATTTACAGTTATTACAACCGATAACGAACATTTCACAGTTTACACAACTTTTCACAACAATGCGAAATATGGCACAGTCAATGCCTTTTCGATCTAGACCAGGCCGTAATGTTTGTTCGGGTTTCTATTTCAGTGTATGGGGCTCAGTGAAATATTATATTATAACTTTATTGCGTGTCATAGCTAAGTTTTATTTAGTGTAATGTGTCCATAAGTTCCGTTTACTTCTTGTTGTATAATATGTTGCAGAAATAATTACAAAACTGTGTTATTTTAATGTGAAGAGAATTTTACATGTTAACATAATCTTTTCGCATCAACATTTTAAGTTTAGAATGGAAGCTATTTTGAGCTTTAATAAAAAAGAATTTATATTGTGATTTTAATATAGCACATCTACCTTCCTTGATAAACACAGAACATTTATCATACCACGCTTATGAAATCAGTGTACGTACGGTTGTTACTTCGTCTCTTAGGTAGTAGATAAATACAATAATTCAATACTCAATTGTAGTATTAAAATACAGACAAATTGAATGTGCGGAGTATGATACATGACATTATGCTTAATTATAATGTATAATTGCGAATTTAGGAATATAAGATATAGTAAACATAACCTATAATGTTTCTAATATTTCCACATGAATGGCAAGGCATTAGAGACCACTAATTTAGACAGAAAGGGGCAACTGGTACAGTAAACATAACCTATAATTTCAACATATCTAAATATCCGTGCGGTGCAAATGAAAATTATTGAATCGTGCATAAATGAATGTACAAGAATTTCGCAATATTTAATCGAAATAAAGGCAGGTATTACACATACGAACAACGTAATTTTCACACCAAAAATAATATTAGAACTTAACTCGCAAGGAATTGTGTCTGAAGTGTCTAGTAATCTTTGTTTCAAATTTTATTAATGCAATTACACTACATTTTAGAAAAATATGTTACTCTTTATGCATTCTAATTAATTTATATGGTTGAAACGCCGCCCTTCGTGATCGGGTTAAGCGAGTCACATGGTCTGCTTTATGGCCTGTATTAGATCGCGATGGCAGTGACACAGTCTATTGTTCCTAGTACACACACGCTCCAAGCGGCTAGCAACTATCGCGAGAAATGCAAAAAATCACCCCAAGCTTCGCGACTGTATGTACTAGACTGTGACCTAACTATATAAAACAACGTATCGCTGAGTGTAAAGGCGAAAATATACAACACGACAACTACAAAAAGGGACAAGAAAAGTAAATAAGCTGAACAGGCATGTCGTTCATCTAATCTACGCGATTTCTATAGCAACATCAAGAGATATTCGTATGTGCATACTTTTCCTTCTCCAGTGTACTGGACTTTCGACTTCTTCCGAAACATATTGATCCCATCTTTTTTAATCAGTCTTCCGCATTCCTTTTGTCTGTATCTACTGTTTCATAAGTCTGTATCTTAATCAAATGTCACATATACCGTAACTTAGCTCCATCTCACTTTCCGAATACCTCCAGACGCGCAGCATCTGCTGCTGAATTAGCCGCGAAGAAGGTCAATAAATATGCTTATCTTTTAGACCAGGTATGCTCATTCTCTGACTCCCGATTACGTTCTGTAATCACCAGGCTTCGAGACTTCGGACCCGATACAATAAGTTTACCGCGCATGCACTATAGGTTGTTGACTCGCTGCAGGTAGGTAGAGATGTGTTGAGGTAACAACGTTGCTTTTTAGAATAGAGTACGGTAGTATGGGGGAACACACACATATGGACATTCTGAAAGTAAATATACATTACACAATGACAATTTCAAAAGAATGTGAAAAACATTTATTCTCCTGTCTTTCATAAGCAATTGTGTTTAATTATACACAGTGTTAATGGTGGAAATAAGCATGTAGCAATTTTAATTTTTTCATTAATCCTATTGGTCGTCTTTAGGAAGTGCAGTTACAGTACCGAATTGCAATGTACCTGCTACAAGATACATTCTCAGTGTCTCAAACGTAAATCTTTTTCGGTTATCTGTCAAAGTTTCTACTGTGGAAAGCTACGCTCTACGTCGCATGACGTGATAGGAGCAAAACGAAAAAACCTAACATCATTGCAGTCTCTAAGAGACAGTCCTTTATTCTCGGGTGACTCTATGTCCACTAATTTGCTGTTTATGTTACACAATGTTCCATATCCGTTATTTTTACATAAAATTGATTTCCACTTCTGTTTTACACGTTCAGTAACCGGTGTACTTGGTGTCTCATTAATTCTCTGTGTCATTTCCTAATTAATTTGAGGACTTCCGGCATCTCTTGCTCTGACTTTTCTAACCGTGTAATAGTTTCAGACACAGTTTTAAAATAGGTATGTATGAAAATAAAATTATTCGTCAGAACCTTCAAATCCAGAGCGTTTTTCTTTGTGTATTTGTTGGCATTCATTCTACAGTACCCCCACCCACTGTACGCTTTACCACTATACTCAGTACGCCGTTATGCGGATTTCCCACTGAACTGCTCTATTGGGTCCGAAGTCTCGAAGCCTGGTAATCACAACCTTCGAATGTAGAGCATACTGTTCCTCGCTCGAAGCTCGACGGATGACTGCGGAAGGCAGTTCAAGTACTTAGTAACGTATGAACAGTGCGGGACAATGACACAGTCAAAACCTTTTCTAAGGAAACGATCATTCCGTAAAAATGGGAGGAAAACTATTTTTGTTGTGCGTTCGGTGAAAACTTCAATTGTTTACTATGTTGTAAGGTACTGTCAGAAATACTACTGAGCAACATGAAACGACATTATACGGAAGTGACAGGGAAGCTGTTTTTTGTAATATGTATTCATATAACAACGTTATTATTATTATTATTATTATTATTATTATTATTATTATTATTAGTAGTAGTAGTAGTAGTAGTAGTAGTAGTGTTACAATTATTATTATTATTATTATTATTATTATTATTATTATTATTATTATCATTATTATTGTGGGATTTTATTCCAGCAGAAATACATGTTTTGGTAAAATAATTTTTCAGAGGTGCAAAGTGCACTACAGCTTCAAGAATTGAAAGCACTTCATGAAAGGCCAAAAATTGAAGAGAGTCGAACAATTCAAAGTCTATGTTTAGGAGCAAGTTATGTAATATGTTGGGAATTAGCTAAGGACTAAAACCCTTTATGGATAGTGAACTTGTAAAGAGATGTAAGCGTATGGTGCCGGAACAAAATATAGTTAATGATATCTCTGTAGCCTACTGGAAAAGCTCAAATGTGAATTCACAAAACTTAGATTTAGTGATTTTAGACGTATGGAGATTGATATTAATATTTTCGTTAATTCTTTCATAGTAAATTTAGTACATTCCGTAAGAGTGCAGTTCCAGGACAAGTTAATTGATTTACAAAGTAAAGTGGAATTCAGAACTAAATACAAAGAATATGACTTGACAAGCATAGAATTATTAAAAAAATGAACAAAACGAAATATCCCAAGATGAGCTTATTCGTTGCCACTATGTTAGCTACCTTCGCCTCGACATAGTATGTGTGCGAACAATTATTTTCGAGAATGAAGGTTACTAAATCCAAACATATGTCCCGATTAACAGATGAGCATCTTTAGTGCATTGCAGTAAATTCGTTGGAAATAGATTCCCGATTACTTTCAGAAAAGAATGCACATGTTGAATAGATCTCAATGTATGGTGGAATATGAAAATAACATTACCTATGATATAATAATATCATAACTATATTAAATGTAATAAATAATAATGTAATAACTGAATATTGCAGTGTATACTCTTTCCTTTTTCAAATCCAGTTTATTATCCGTATTTGTAAGAGTGTGAGACCGATGCCACAGGCGGTGCTGCAATGTAGTTGCGGAGCCCAGTCCGTAAACTGTGTGTGTTATGCAGTGCAGCATCATCCGTGTAATCGGAGCTTTTACAATTTTGGGCATACCTGTTTTAGACAATTATATCTTTGTCCCCTTTGCTGTAGAGACCTTCGGTCCTTGGAGTCATGACGCTAAAGTTTTGGTATCTCAAATCGGCCAAGTTTTGATCTCCATTACTGGTGATCGCCGTTGCACTACTTATTTGCGTCAACGCTTAAGTATTGCTATTCAACGCGGAAATGCAATGAGCGTTTTGGGTACTCTTCCAGAGTCCAGCCCTTTGGACGAACTTTTTCTCCTGTAAATTTATTATCCCTATGTAAATGTTTATATTTAGTTTTTATATAACTTATGTGTAATTGTAACGGTGAAAATATCGTTAATCAAATAATTTTTTTTCATAAGTTTATATTATTTTTGGTAGTGTTTTTTGTAAGTAATTTTGTGCGAGATCGTGCGTATTTGCTTGTTTTCCGCACAGAACCAATACGCGGTAAGTGTGAAATACCACATTCAGTATTCCCAACGTAACACACATAACAATTTCCCTCTTCTTACAGCTCAAGAGCGACATTCATTTTACTGCTTTAGGCTTTTAACATATTATTTTTAGAGACGTTTAACATAGTAATAATTATAAATTGGAAACCTACCACTACAATTTCACCTAAATTGCAATGTTAATTATTGTTTTTAAATATTTGCAAAAATTAAGTAAAGTCTACTACTCTACGAAACTTATTGCATTCCTGATACAAGTAACATTAAGGAAGCCGTGAAAAAATCAACGAGATTCCAGATGCCGATGTTATTACTGCAATATGTTATATAAATAATATTGTTAAAATATTAAAATAAAAAATAAATCATTACATAACCTTACCATTTGTTTTAAGTTCACATTTATAGACTGGGGGGGGGGGAGACAGCCGTATGCTGGAGTATAGTAAGCACAGAAAACATTTTACAGCAACAATGTTGAAGAAAGATATTTTGGTGTTCCGAAGTTGGCGTCATTAAACAGAAACCAACATGGAGATATCATTGCAACTAATTAGAAATTCTTCTTTCAGGTATGTAATAAACGATCTTTGCACAAAATAATGTACGATACACGAGCGGTATGTTTGTTTTCATGTTCTCGGAAATTAAAAAAGCTCAACTATGTTTCGCTTTTTCAATCTTTTCCCCGACCATGAAAACGTCAACATACCGCTCTTGTAACGTATATTACTATTATAAGGCTGTTATTGATATGCTGATGAATTATTTGTGCGAATTACAAATTTTCTAGTGTCCTGAACGAATTTTATTGTGCTTATAAATCCATATTTATGCTCTTTTAAATTATTATGTCATAATTTATTGAATAATAGAAAAAAATTTCAAGAATAGAATTTGTTGATTATTAGCCATTTTATTCAATGTAACTACAGCATTAGACATCCAAAAGAGTATTATTTTGCTAAAGAGATTAGTAAATTTTGGTGTTATAATACATCCGATACATCATAGCAGCTAAGATGATTGTGACACCTGTGTGGAAATAATACTGAGGCTACAATTTAGTGACTAACATACTTCCTAATGGATACGAAGATAGCGGATGAAATATCGAAAGCATATGATGATTTTTAATACCATGATAATTGAAGACATTAGGGAATGAAGGGGTTATGTAACATATCGTGTTGTAGTTTACGACATTCACACAGTAAATGTGTGTCCTGTGTATTCAGTGCAAAATGTGGATAATTATATCCAATTTTATTGCAAAAGGGAGTAGCTCCATTATTTGTTTTTATTTTAGTAACTTAAATTACTGATTGTAATAAATGATTGTGTAATAAAATGAAACTCGTAGGTTAGATACCTAGGACATACTCTGAAAAAAAAAGAAGCTCAGTTAAAATTTGAATTTATTTTAATGTTTGTTGCTGTTTTTCACAACTTTGTAAAAGTGGAGCTACCTCGATTTTGCAGGGAGCCCTTCAATTTTGTTCGTTTTTCTTTCCTTTTCTAGATAATCCTGTATGAGTGAGTGAGTGAGTGAGTGGTGAGTGGTGAGTGGTGGTGGTGGTGAGTGGTGAGTGAGTGAGTAAATAAATAAACAAATAAACAAATAAAAAATAAACAAGTAAACAAGTAAATAAATAAATAAACAAGTAAATAAGTAAATAAGTAAGTAAGTAAATAAGTAAGTAAATCAGGAAATAAAAATGTAAATAAATAAATAAGTAAGTAAATACATAAGCAAATAAATAAATAATAAATAAATAAGTAAATAAGTAAGTAAATAAATAAGTAAATAAATAAGTAAGGAAATAAATAAACAAGTAAATAAATAAGTAAATAAATAAATAAGTAAATAAATAAATAAGTAAGTAAATACATAAGCAAATAAATAAATAATAAATAAATAAGTAAATAAGTAAGTAAATAAATAAGTAAATAAATAAGTAAGGAAATAAATAAACAAGTAAATAAATAAGTAAATAAATAAATAAGTAAATAAATAAATAAGTAAGTAAATACATAAGCAAATAAATAAATAATAAATAAATAAGTAAATAAGTAAGTAAATAAATAAGTAAATAAATAAGTAAGGAAATAAATAAACAAGTAAATAAATAAGTAAATAAATAAATAAGTAAATAAGTAAGTAAATAAATAAGTAAGTAAATAAATAAGCAAATAAATAAATAACTAAGTAACTAAATAAGTAAGTAAATAAATAAATAAATAAACAAACAAATAAATAAATAAACAAATAAATGAATGAATGAATGAATGAATGAATGAATGAATGAATGAATAAATAAATAAATAAATAACTAAGTAACTAAATAAGTTAATAAATAAATAAATAAACAAACAAATAAATAAATAAACAAATGAATGAATGAATGAATGAATGAATGAATGAATGAATGAATGAATGAATGAATGAATAAATAAATAAAAATTGTTTTATATGAAACATTTCATAGCGTGTTTTGGGAAAGCCATTATTTTAATTCCCATATTCTCAGTCAGTTTAGTCCACACCTGTGGAGTAACGGTCAGCGCGTCTGGCTGCGAAACCAGGTGGCCCGGGTTCGATTACCGGTCGGGGCAAGTTACCTGGTTGAGGTTTTTTGCGGGGTTTTCCCTCAACCTAATACGAGCAAATGCTGGGTAACTTTCGGTGCTGGACCCCGGACTCATTTCACCGGTATTATCACCTTCATATCATTCGGACGCTAAGCCGGCCCGGATGGCTCAAGCGGTAGGGGCACGGCATGTCCCTATCGCTTCGTCCGAAGGGTTGTGGGTTCGAGTCCCGCCTCGGGCATGGGTGTTGTGATTGTATTAGTATTAAGTAAAAAAACGAAGGAAACAATGGTAAACAAACAGAAAACAAAAACAGATAACTTTGGAAAACGGCCTCTGGCCGGTTGAAATTAAAAAAAAAAAAAAAGTTTAAGGGAATGGTGTATTATGATAATAAATGGTTCAAATAATTTTAGTTTTTACCTTTATATGTACGGAAATTTGATCCAAACAAATGTAACTTTGTAAAATTCCTTTGCAGAACGATTTACAGATTTGTATTTATTTAAAATACTTCCAAAGCCAAAATATCCATCCCTGTTGCGAACTGCTGCCAACATAGCAGGTTTGTAAACTCAATATACATTTCCAAGCACTTTTTTTTAATGTAACGTATAAAAAAAACTCTTATACAGACGAGGAGTCAAGGTGCACACTCACTACTAGCGGTTTGTGAAAGAATGGTTGATGCATAAGTTGCCATGGCAACAGGACATTTGTAATGTGTGAAAGTACAGAAAAACGCTACGAGTTTATGCACCTTTCCATAACATTAGATACCTGTCGCACGGCAAAAATTGAGAAAACTAAAAAAATATATATATATATTTATCAACTGTAATCTCACTAGAGGTTTTGATTTTATCGATAAATCTGCGAGTGGAACACAAGCAGATTTATCTAGAGAAAATCAAAACTCGAGTGGAATTTAATTGACTATTACACGATTAGAAGAAAGTATATAAAGATTAGAAGTAACGAAGTACTCCAATACAATAAAATATTAATTGACTTACGAAAATACAAAACTGTCTTCAAATTTGTACCATCTCAACATTATAAATATTAAGCTAGTAGATGGCAGTAGTGTATTATGATTAGCTGTTTTCTTGTTGTCAGTTGTGCCAACCATGGAATCTTCATTGAACTCTGTGGACAGTTACTAGCCAAGAAGGTTTTGTTGATTCAGTTTCATTTTTATTAAAACAGTTGCATTCCACTTCAATTATCCGGATCCCAGTAATCAACGTCACTTGACAGATGATTTTCAATAAATCTTAGTATTAAACAATCTCTGATACGTGACTATCCATAATATCATATAGCAGAATATATATATATATATATATATATATATATATATATATATATATATATCATCATATAGCAGAAGCTATAACAAACATAACCTAAATAATATAAACAAGTGTTAGAAAAGTTTTAATTAGGGATGTTGAAATAAACAAGAAAAGTTTTAATTAACGATGTTGAAATTAAAAATAAACATGAATAACTTTAAAAGGAACAATTATTAAAAAGTACAATTTTCAAATTTTAATGTTTTAGTGGTTGGTGTTAGACGTGTGCTTAAAAGAAGTGGAACTCGTTGATGTACATGGTGTATCCCTCAACTTATTCAGGATTTCCGAATGGTGCTCTTCATTTATTTGTAAATAGGGTTTCAGGGAAGATGCATAGTTATGACCAGTGATCTTTATTAATTCTTGTTCTTGAATGCCAATGCGAGTCATATTCGAAAGTGCTGAGCATCGACTGGAGTGGTTTGTAATTTTATATATACATATATATATACATATATATATATATATATATATATATATATATATATATATTTTGACGTCAGATTAGCGCAGTTTCAAATGTTGGCAAGCAAAGAAACAAATGCTAGGGTACTGATAAAAATAAACAAATGCTAGGGACGCGATAAAATTAAACAAATGCTAGTGACGCGATAAAATTGTGCGATAAGCAGCCATGATTGGTTGAAATACGTCCTTTAGTACCGTTTTATTGGTCAAAAGTAGTATGACGTAGTAAGAGTGTAATAGTCAATGTAAATACTCATATAATGTTTAAATAATTACCGGTATTGTGAATAGCTTAGAATACGTAAAGAATATTTATGCAATAGACTTTTATACACCATTAGTGAAAGGTAAACGCCCCTTCTTTCTCTCCGACGCTTCCTGAGTTTAGCGGATTGCATTTAATGACATCATGACTCCTTTCATAATGGGGAAACATTTTGCCGATCTCTGCCGCGAGATGTCATAAAAGACAGACTCGAGTACACCCCTGGTTAACCTCTGCATACACACAAAGGCCCCGTCTTAAATAGGCCGTCGCACAATATGGTATCATGCAGCTACATTCAAGCTTAAGAACGGCGTTGTACCATATTCGATTAAGGACGTGCACCACCATCGTTAAGAACGCGTATTAATCTTCTTCAATTGAACTAGCATCCCCTTCCAACGCTGCACCCTTCAAGCTATTTATTTCACAATCACCCCCTGTAGTACCCAGCTATAACACTACATTGATAGGGTCAGGAAGGGAAACCAAAAATAAGAGATAGGCACAAAGAACGAAAGAGAGTTAAAGAGACAGATATAGAAGGAGACAGGGAAAGGCGTCGAATCTATTGTTGATAATGACCTCCCTGGTGTGAATGCAGGGAGGGCGCGCGGCTGGGAATGATCAATCACCTGTGTTGTACAGCATTGTTGTGTCACTATTTCACGCCCCACTCTAACCAATTGCCCCGGTCTTGTTCACAAACCGCGGGCCACGAAATTTCCAGCCTTGCTCCTAGCTCAGCTGCTGTTTTCCTTCCGTCTTGTTAAACGCCAAGGAAATGGAACATTGAGACTCCTTTTGTGCTCCTGTAGTCTGAGAGTAAATCAACAGTTGTTAATGTAAATTTATTTTGTCTTGTGTACTTGTTGTAGGTAATGGAAGGTTTACACTTAAATCTACATTCATAGAACCTCAGCGGTCTGAGTAAACAAATTCTGTGTAAGCTTTAAATAATGCACACGATCTTCAGAGACAAGGCTGCTTAATATCTTGTAAGTCAGTGATACAATCAGATATCGAAATGCAAAATAATAATCCAGCTTTAAGCAACTACCGAGGCTATTTATGACCGTGACGGTGATATTGTCGAAGGTGATAGGGCGGTGGTAGTAATGATAATGATGACGATTATGATGATGAAGATGATAATAATAATAATAATAATAATAATAATAATAATAATAATAATAATAGGAAAAACACGGGAATTTAACTTGAAGCAAGTAAAGAGATAGGTTTGAAGTAAATCCCAAAAAAGACAAAGT
This sequence comes from Periplaneta americana, assembly GCA_025594305.2. Taxonomy (NCBI): domain Eukaryota; kingdom Metazoa; phylum Arthropoda; class Insecta; order Blattodea; family Blattidae; genus Periplaneta; species Periplaneta americana. Next base: position 9,668,118 of record JAJSOF020000029.1, read on the forward strand.
ATATGATTATGTCTTGTGACGAGAATATTGTACAGAAATGGAAATATAAAAATTTGAAATTTACCTTTTGAAGAGGTAGAAGTTCAAATACCTGGGAGCAACAGTAACAAATATAAATGATACTCGGGAGGAAATTAAACACAGAATAAATATGGGAAATGCCTGTTATTATTCGGTTGAGAAGCTTCTATCATCAGTCTGCTCTCAAAAAATCTGAAAGTTAGAATTTATAAAACACTTATATTACCGGTTGTTCTTTATGGTTGTGAAACTTGGACTCTCACTTTGAGAGGAACATAGGTTAAGGGTGTTTAAGAATAAGGTGCTTAGGAAAATATTTGGGGCTAAGAGGAATGAAGTTACAGGAGAATGGAGAAAGTTACACAACACAGAACTGCACGCATTGTATTCTTCACCTGACATAATTAGGAACATTAAATCCAGACGTTTGAGATGGGCAGGACATGTAGCACGTATGGACAAATTCAGAAATGCATATAGAGTGTTAGTTGGGAGGCCGGAGGAAAAAGACCTTTAGGGAGGCCGAGACGTAGATGGGAAGATAATATTAAAATGGATTTGAGGGAGGTGGGGTATGATGGTAGAGACTGGATTGATCTTGCTCAGGATAGGGACCAATGGCGAGCTTAAGTGAGGGCGGCAATGAACCTCCTGGTTCCTTAAAGCCAGTAAGTAAGTAATAATAATAATATACTATCCTATCGTATCGTATGCTATCCTATCGTATCATATCATATCCTATCCTATCGTGATACTGATTAAATGATAATCGTAACATTTTTGTGGTAAAAGTGCTTACATCACTTTCATGGAACACATGTCACTATCCATGTTTTAATTTTTGTACTGTCTAGTATTACAGGCTTTTCTACCTACCAAGGGATGAATATCCCCAATGGCATTTATTTAAAATTTTCCTTGTGGCTGTATTCTCTCCCGATATAACAATAAGACTGGGTAAGCTCAGTGCTTATAAGATTGTGTTCACTTTCTGATATCTTTTTATGTAGCTGAATAATTAACCTTTCTTCCTTGTCGTAGAGTTATTAACTCAATTAGGCCTACCATTTTCAATTATATGTTTATCAGGTCATTATTTCTGCGTTTTTGACACGATGAAACCATATCCGCACGTTGAAGAAACTAGTTTCATAGTTTACACTTCTAAGTCACTGTATATTAAGTCATTCTTTTGGCAAAGCAAGTCTAGGGATTACGCTTTGAATGTAGATGTATGTTCTGATCCCCATTGGCCGATTCATAGAATTCACACAATGAAAGCCAAGAATGCCGCCATAATGGAAGACTGTCGGATCGATGCGGTGTATATTTCCAGTTATCGTTAATCAAGTCGAGGAGATAGCTTTGCTGAGTACAGCTACAGAGTGCTGTCAGGGGTGATTAGTTGTGTGTTAAGACTGTATCTCGGATTGAAGTCGACTGCTGAAATCTTCCTCGCAACTATAATTACCGCCTCCTTTGTCATGAAGATTACCGGGAGAAGTAAGAAGCGGCAAGACGGAGTTTTCAAATACCGAGTTGCTGAAACAAATAAATATATACTTTCAAAGATTAATCCTTTATTGGAAGTCTAGAGTGCTTGGGATAATATAATTTATATTGCGTAGAAATCTTGGGTTTTTATTGGATTCCAGCGGGTACATGGAGATTTACCTTCCTGTCATTCTGTCTGAATAATGTCCTTTTCCTTGTGCATACATCGTATTAACCTTGTACCATACAAATGATCTCACTGTTTAGCCTTTACAAATGCTTGGTCGGAAAGGACCAGCTGACTAGATCTTTACGATATGGATCATGATGATCACGATGACAATGATATAAAGCATTATGATTGTTTGCACATAACTATACTGTAGAGGTGCTGATTGTAATAATGGGTAATTCTGATCGTTACAAACACAAAAACGATCACGAAGATGATTGTGGTATTGTTTCTTTGTTTGCCAACATTTCAAACTGCACTGGTCTGGCTGCGTCAAAAAACACAAAATTACAAACCACTCCAGTCGATGCACAGCACTTTCAAATATGACTCGCATTGGCATTCAAGAACAAGAATTAATAAAGATCACTGGTCATACCTATGCATCTTCCTGAAATCCTATTTACAAATAAATGAAGAGCACCATTCGAAATCCTGAATAAGTTGAGGAATACACCATGTACATCACCGGGTTGCACTTCTTTTACGCACACGTCTAATATAAAACACTAACACCAACCACTAAAATATTCAAATTTGAAAATTGCACTTTCAATAATTGTTTCTTTTAAAATTATTCATGTTTATTTTTATGTCATCATCGTTAATTAAAACTTTTTCTTGTTTATTTCATCATCCCTAATTAAAACTTTTCTAACACTTGTTTATTTTTATTTTATTAGGTTATTTTACGACGCTATATCAACATCTTTGGTTATTTAGCGTCTGAATGAGATAAAGGTGATAATGCCGAGTGAAAATGAGTACGGGGGTCCAACACCGAAAGTTACCCAGCATTTGCTCATATTGGGTTGAGGGAAAACCCCGGAAAAAACCTCAACCAGGTAACTTACCCCGACCGGGAATCGAACCCGGGCCACCTGGTTTCGCGGCCAGACGCGCTGACCGTTACTCCACAGGTGTGGACAACAATTGTTTATATTATTTAGGTTATGTTTGTTATAGCTTCTGCTATATGATATTATGGATAGTTACGTATCAAAGATTGTTTAATACTAAGATCCGGATGATTGAAGTGGAATGCAACTGTTTTAATAAAAAATTAAACTGAATCAACAAAGCCTTCTTGACTAGTAACTGTCTACAGAGTTCAATGAAGATTGCATAGTTGGCACACCTGATAACATCACATAATCATAACACACCACTGCCATCTAGCATGCATCTAGCGTAATATTTGTAATGTTGAGATGGTAAAATAATACATTTGAAGACAGTTGTATTTTCGTAAGTAAATTAATATTTTATTGTCTTGGAGTACTTCGTTACTTCTAATCTTTATATACTTTCTTCTAATCGTGTAATAGTCAATTAAATCCCACTCGAGTTTTGATTTTCTCTAGATAAATGAAAACCTCTAGTGAGATTACTGTTGATAAGATGTAATGATTCTCTAGAGTGACAATTCAACATATCATTAAAGTTCCAAGTCTTGAAATATTGAACTATCTGCGTTTTAAAATTAATTATTATGTTCATGACGAGGGAGAAAGTAATCATTTTGTTAGTCTAATGGTGGAAATAAGTTTGATGAGGATGGTGAAACGATTCCTACAATTTTATCGTTGGCTAATTGTAAAGACGGTGATGACATAGAACTTTATGACATAGAAATTCTTATGATGGTGGTGGTGGTGTTGGTGATTAATTTTGATGATTGTGAGAATATCTTTTCTTATGATGGTAGCGACAAAATAATTGTGATGGTGAACGTATTGACAATTTAGGTCGTTAGACTCACAGTGATATATGTAAAAAATTTACGAAAACGAGAAAAAGTGCACTGGTGTATACCTAAATTGTGCATCTACTTGGGAACCCAATTTATACAGTATGTGAGCTCCATCACATACTTGCATTTACTTACTTAATGGCTTTTAAGGAACCCGGAGGTTCATTGCCGCCCTCACATAAGGCCGCCATCGGTCCCTATCCTGAGCAAGATTAATCCAGTCTCTGTCATATCCCACCTCCTCAAATCCATTTTTAATATTATCTTCCCATCTAAGTCTCGGCCTCCCCAAAAGGTCTTTTCCCTCCGGCCTCCCAACTAACACTCTATATGCATTTCTGGATTCGCCCATACGTGCTACATGTCCTGCCCATCTCAAACGTCTGGATTTAATGTTCCTAATTATGTCAGGTGAAGAATACAATGCGTGCAGTTCTGCGTTGTGTAACTTTCTCCATTCTCATGTAACTTCATCCCTCTAGCCCCAAATATTTTCCTAAGCACCTTATTCTCAAACAACCTTAATCTCTGTTCCTCTCTCAAAGTGAGAGTCCAAGTTCCACAGCCATACAGAACAACCGGCAATTTAACTGTTTTATAAATTCTAACTTTCAGATTTTTGACAGCAGACTGGATGATAAAAGCTTCTCAACCGAATAATAACAGGCATTTCCCATATTTATTCTGCGTTTAATTCCCCCCCCGAGAGTCATTTTTATTTGTTACTTGTGCTCCAAGATATTTGGATTTTTACATCTCTTCGAAGGATAAATCTCCAATTTTATAGTTCCATTTCGTACAATATTCTGGTCCATACTTGCATTATGATGGGCAAAATCTTTACTACGTGAAATGAATGTAAGCTATCTTTCAACGTTCAAAGTTAAATATCTAAGAACATCTCGCACGCTACTTAGATCGGTATGGCTCTGATGGCCTCAATCGTGAAAGTGTTGACAATATTGAAGACAGTGTTTACAAAATCTCTAATGGTAGCCTGACAATAATTGTAATGCTTGCCATTGGTCATAATATTATTCTGATGATATTATTATGGTAGTGGTGACAATTTGTGATGACAGTGTTAACAGTAATTGTATTGATGGCAGTGGACAGTAGTTATTACAATGATGATATTGGCAACAATAATTGTTATAATAGAGTTGTACTGATGTGACAATGATTTTATGGTAATGATTGTTAAAAAAATAACTGCGAGTATGATGATAGTGATGACAAGGGTACACGGAAAAACGAACAATATCACATTTTCATTAAGGGTGAGATAATGATCTATTTCAGTATATTACTGCAAAGCTTATTGACGTGTCTACTTGAAAGAAAGGAAATGATTAATTTATCAGTGGTTTTAATTTTCCTTTACCACTTTTTGGTAAAGATAATACTAAAGTTTGTAGTAATACAGTGAATTAGATAATGACATCAGCCATAACAGCATTCGTTTTTCCCATGTACCCTTCATTATTGTGATGGTGGTGTTGACAATAACTCAGAAGGTAGTGTGACAGTGATTATTCTTACGACGGTGAAAATAAATTATGGGGGTGGTGATGGGGAGAATAACTATGTTGACAGTGGTGTTAATAATCATGGTGGTTGTGAGTTCAAGTATTGCTTATTATGGGATTAATAATGGATTATCATCACAGAGACAGAATGACAATAAAGATTATGATGGTAATGATCTAAATAATTTTGATGATTATCATAATATAATAAAAAGAATAGGGATGATAATAATAATAATAATAATGATAATAATAATATATTTTATTTCAGTAATTTTACTAGTACCGGTAAAACTATACTGTTAAGGTAATGTAACTTATAGTATACATATCAATAATGTCATGATGCGTTAGTGTTGGTGGTACTGTTGGGGATGTTGGTATTGAAAACGACAATTTTTGCCGTGTGTGGTTGTACAGACATTTTTTCTATAACGGAAGATTATTATTGTATTTAAGGACAAACTCAAGACAACTGAAACGCATATCTTAGTAGTCTTAAAACGTTTCTTCTATAGAACTGGTTTCAAATTAGGAACAGCCAAACACTGTTGCAGTCAATTAAAATGTTATACAAACATGGAAACATGTAATTGAATACTGTTTCACTGGAAATATTGTATTGTATTTGTGTAATGAATTCACGGTATGCAACAATGCTTCACTGCATTCAAAAGCTCACCCCCTCATTTAATTCCCACCCTCATGTCATACGACACGATTAGCTCTTCCCAGCTCAATCAGTCGGCTCCCTACCCTATTACAGGCCAGATTTTAGAACTTGTGATTCATAGAGGGGTAGGAAACATGTCACAGATATTGCCTACATGTTGCACTGTGTAGACTAGACATGTCTATTGATCTACATGTAAATAAGTCAGTTAAATGCTGGGATTAGAATCTCCCCAGCTGTGTAATCTACGAAAGACGATACTGTAACTGTCATTCAAAGTGTTTCAAAATTCATCTTGGAAGAAGAATTAACATCTCATAAATAAATTGAAAAGTAACATACATTTATTGTACTTCAGCTAATGAAGGTGGAATAGCAATGCCGATGATGCAATTATAGTATTTCTTCGTATTTGGTAAAATTGTGGTGGGGTAACAATATTCGGCATAGTGGAAGTGCAGCGCTTCTATATTTAGCTTATGGGTTGTGGATTTGCAGTATTTCTTCATTTGCTTTGACGGTAGTGAAGTTGCATTGTTGTTTTCTATAGCTAGGCGGCGGAGTTTCACTCTTTCTTCATTTACTTTAAATTTGCAGTGTTTCTTCATAGAGCTTAGAGGTGGTGGTGTTCTAGGGTTTCTTAAAGGTGCTGAAGTTTGCAATACACCTTCGGAGTGGTGGAAGTGCAGTGTTTCCTCATTTAGCTCAACAGTGATGCTGTTGCAATGTTTCTTTTTAGCTTAGCGTGGCAGTGTGTAGTATTTCTTCATTTACCCTAACGCCGGTGAAGTTGCAGTGTTTCTTCATTGTAGTCGCAATATTCCTGCCTTGAGTTTAGCATGGTGCAAGTACAGTTTTTCTTCATTTAACTTAACGGTGATGTCATTTGCAGTGTGCTTTCAATTAGCTTAGCGTGGTAGAAGTGCAGTATTTCTCCATTTAGCTTAGCGTTGAAGTTACAGTATTTATCCATACTAGTTTCAATATTCCTTCATTTAGTTTAGCGTGATGTAAGTACAGTATTTCTTCATTTAGCTTAACAGTGATGAAGTTGCAGTGTTTCTGCGTTTGGTTTAGCTTGATGGAAGTGCAGTATTTCTTCATTTAACCTAATGGTGGTGAAGTTGCAGTGTTTCTGAGTTTGGTTTAGCGTGATGGAAGTGCAGTATTTCTTCATTTAACCTAATGATGGTGAAGCTGCAGTGTTTCTGCGTTTGGTTTAGCGTGATTGAAGTGCTTATTTCTTCATTTAATCTAATGATGGTGAAGTTGCATGTAAGTAGGGGTAATAATATAATTGAAAGAAAAGTTGAAGGTACATAATAGGATATTCTGAATTATTCTAATATTTGCCTTTATTTAATTGCACATTAAAATCACAATATTAACGTGATATTGCAACTCTTTGTTAGCGGACTAATGAAGCGGCTAAACATACAAGAAGGTAGCCTCGTCGTTCTTCTTTTGTTCTTGCGGTACGAAATCAGTTAATACTCTTTCCTACCTTAATTTCTCACTTTTAATTAAAATTCACGTCTGATGTTGAAGTCACGACTGAATATGTAATAGTGTAGTTGCTGGGAATTTAATAAATATCTTTTGACACTTTATCGAAGTAAATGAGTAAATCATGGTTTTTCCTGTCGCATAAAAATATTGGTTTGGAATTTCCACATCTGAATTTATTACATGTACAAGAGTACGTTAAGGATAAAGGTCATGTGTTAGATTCCAGCCGTGATATCAGTATCAATGACATTAGCATTATGGTGCAAGGTTGGGTTTTTTTGTGCAATAAAGCAAGAGCTGTCACGGAACAAAGTGTAAGCACGTAGCACTGTTACAATATGAAACCCGTTAAAAAATGGTGTCATAATGGAGCTTATTCAGACATTTTCGTGAAAGGCGATGTGTATTGTTCCATGACTTGGACTCTGAGTGACATCGGATGGCTTCTCTCCATATAAATAGTCTTTGTTATTCAATTTACCGGAAGTAGAGGGGAAGCACCGGAAACTTAATTATCTACATTAATATTTATGCAAGAAAGACCTAATGATAATATTAGAATAACAATATTCATATCAACAAAAACGTGGCTAAATATTATGTCCTGTAATCTGTATCCGCTTCACGGTAACTTAAGAGAATTAAATTTAAATTGTCTTGAGGATGGGGGATAAACCTTCACCCTATGTACAATATTTATATCTGTTTGATTTGTGGATGCAGAATTACGTAATGATGTTACCGATACTATGTATATCACATGAGTATTAATACGATTTAAATAATGCTTTACAAATGGCGTACATTTTCCTGATTCGAGGATAGAATATCGTCGAAGACTAAAGGATGAAGTGAGGTAGTCAACCGCTGATATTGTACGCTCTTTTATTCTTAGGAAACCTACGACACGAGACAAACTAAGCTGCTGCTTTTATTGACTTGAAATTCTGACACCTTGACTTGAATTGAAAATAGAGAAACATCATTTTATTTTTACTTCAATTTTTATTGTACCTGAGTTTTTGAATGCACTTCACTCCCACCCCCTCTACTAGTAAACTTCCAACCGTTCTCCACACAGAACCGAGGCCGTGTATGCAGTACTGAGTTAGTGAGTATAGTACGTTCCAGAAATACGTTCGCGTTTTCCAGTGACGAAAGAGCTTTCAATATTGAATCATATTTTCGCACAGGTACTATCGTCCGTTTGCCTACGTCGCATCCCGGTTTCCCCCACCTGCTTCTGTTCGTCTCTCTGTAAAGTCTAGTAGCTGGGTTGTCTTAGCTCTTTTCTGAAACATTAATTTATGTTAGGAATTGGACGTCTACGTAATATTATACAACTGTTTAAAATAATTTAAATAAAAGTGCCTCGTTAAGTAATTAACTGTCACGTGATTTCCCTTCCCCCTTTCTACGACCCTGTGACAAAACCACTTGAACGGACAGTAGATAGAATTTCTGAGTAATTTTATCTTTTCAGATCGGGGAGAAGTGAAGACTGCATTTACAGTATGTAAGGTACTCTTTTATAGAGTAGGTATAGAATTATTTCAACATGAGTTACTCGTACGAAGGACGAACCTGGCAATAGGAATTAGGTACAATAGTCTATAGTGCGATAATATGCACAAAAGAACTGAAGCCTGTATCGAAATAAACGGCTACCATTTTTAAAAAATGTGTATAAATATCCACATTATGATTATTTTTCAATTTAACTTCATTCTCTATATTGCACGCTAATGTGCTGTAACACTACAATATACACTGCATAATGAATACGTTCGAATGGACAGCTCAATTCGTGAGTAAAAACACTAAGTGTTAATAGAGTACTGTATTTTTTAAACAAAAACTTAATGAAAATTATCGAACTCAAAATTGCGATATTTTCTAGTTTACATAAATGAACTACTTTTCTTCCCTCCTATACCTAGTAAAGTGATTTGTATTTTACGCCAGTAACATCTAACTCCAGTCTTGGAAGGGGGAGCAAGCGGTTTTTCCGGTTCTAGACCTTTAATCCAAAGATATCGCCAGGTCAAAATGTTAGTAAAAATAAAATGATGTCCCTGTATATGGCTAAAATTGAAAGCACTGTATCAGCTAGATATACATGCTATGAAACATTTCCATGTAATGAGGATGTTTCGAACCCTCGCATTAAAGTTGCGCGCCTCAACCGTGTCGAAGAACTCTATTCGTGTGATGCACAAAAATATAAAGAACAGAAGAAATTACACTTTCAACCTTTACCTTTGATAAGTTAGGAAAGTTTGCATTCCCGATGTATAGAGATCATAAAACTTAGCGGATCAATACATAAGACTAACCCGCCAGTCCGATAGTGTGACTAATTCCAGAACGGTGTAAGAGACACGCAAACATTAACATTTTAATAGGCACGAACATGCACAGTAACTAAAGATTTTTGATAGCCTTTAACTCTATTCATTATGTAATTTAAACTTAATATACAAGACCTACTTTTACGAACAGCTCTCTGTTTCCGTGTTGGTATTATAATAAAATAACAATAGAATAAATTAGTGCATTATTACTCACGAAAATTAACATAACATCTCTACATTAAACGTCCTTACTGGGACAAGCGTTAACAAATTCTTCTATGGATATGGAACATGCATTTCCCATCAGATATTTTTCTGCGCTATTTTGTAATTATCAATGTTTTATGACTTTAAACGGTAAAGATGAAGTTCTTGAAAAAGAAACTTTAACAATATAATGCAGGCGATAATTTTTTTTTTTTGTTTCAGATTCAAGTAGGTTTAATAAGATTTATAGAGCCGAGGTCATTTTGAAAAGCTCTAGTCAGACACACTGTTGGCAGAACTGATTGTATTGTATTGTATTGTATTCACATTCCATGGTATTCGTACATCGCTTCACAGCTAGAATGTGGAACATGTCAAAAATCTTAATAATATTACAAAGCCTTAATTATACTTGAAATATATAGAGAAGAGTTTTACAATATACTAGTAGGTATAATAGAAGGGCTTAATATCAATACTTAATGTAACACAATAGTAATATGCGTTACAAGAGCGGTATGTTGAAGTTTTCAAGTTCGAGGAAAAGTGTGAAAAAGCGAAACGTAGTTGAGGTCGTGTATCGTACTTTATTTTATGCGAAGATCGTTTATTACATATCTGAAAGAGGAATTTCTAATTAGTTGCAATGAAATCTCCATCTTGGTTTCTGTTCAATGACGGAAAATTTGCAAAACAAAAATATCTATCTTCAACATTGTTGTTTTAAAATGTTTTCTGTGTTTACTATACTCCAGCAGGCTGTGATATACGTCTGTCTTTTTCCTCCAGTCTATAATGAGTCTGGACTCTTGTTGATTTTTACGGCTTCCTTAATGTTACTTGCATCACGAATGCAGTAACGTTAGTGGAGTTGTAGAGTTTACTTAATTTTTGCAAATATTTAAAAACAACAATTAACAGTGCAATTTAGGTGAAATTGCAGTGGTAAGTTTCCAATTTATAATTATTACTATATTGAACGTCTCTAAAAATAATATGTTAAAAAGCCTAAAGCAGTAAAATCAATATGTCACTTAAGCGGTAAGAAGAGGGAAATTGTTATGTGTGTTAAGTTGGGAATACTGAATGTGGAATTTTAGACTTTCCGCGGATTGGTTTTGTGCGGAAACCAAGCAAATACACACGATCTCGCACAAATATTCATGCAGCGTTGTTGAATGTCTTGAGTTCACCTACAGAATAGAAGGAATGAGAAATTAGGTACTTCCTCAAATTTGGCCCTAAATAATCTTATGATTTGAGTTTGATTTTTATATCGATAAAAATTTCACTGCGATATAACGCACTCCTTTTTGATAGCACGATAGACTTGCCGATGGAGTATGAAAGTCATTTTTGACGAGTATTTATGCTATGAACTGCTGAATACGTTACGAAGTTTTCACGATTACATACGAGGAAATTTATTAATAAAAAAATATATATACCAACAAGCCATGGGCATTATTTGTAATTTTTTAACTGGTCCCATATGACTCCCTAGATTTAGAGCCTACTATTATTCTAACTACTCTTTTTGTAGTAGGAATATACTGTTACTATCTGTAGAATTTCCCAGAATATTATTCCAAAACTCATTACCGAGTGGAAGTATGCGAAGTATATTGTTTTTAAGGTATTTATAGGCCTATTTACTATCACTTGCATAGATGTAATAGAAAAACGTGCTAAATTTAGTTTGGATGTAAGTTCTTTAATATGATTTTTCCAATTTAACACATTATCGATTTGTAAGCCTAGAAATTTGGTTGTTGTTTTTTATAAATACGAACCTATTATTAATTATTACGCTTGAAATTTGCGAGGTTGAATTTGGACAGGATTTAAATTCAATTATGTGATTTTTGTTACAATTTAATACTAATTTACTGGCTGAGAACCAGTCACATATTTTGAGGAGAATTTCCTCTGTTGAAGATTGGAATGTGTTGGAGTTACTGGCTGTAATTACTATACTTATGTCATCTGCAAATAATATGGGATGACCTACATCTTTTATTAGGGGGCAAGATAATTGATGAATATTAGAAAAGTAGGGGTTCTAATATTGATCCCTGTGGAATTCCATTATTAATAGTTACCCATGTCGAGATAGATTTCATAGTGATTTACTTCCTATGAAACTTTCGGAATATAAATAACCAGTAAAATAAAAGCGTTCTCTCTTTGAATACTGATTAATTATTTTATATAAATGACTGTAGACCTATTCCATTTCAATCATCTTGCATAAATTCGTATTTAGATAGTAAGTCTGAATAAAATCTGTCCTGTAACCTATAAGAAATCTGTGTATAGAGACGGGCTTCTCTAGGTTGCTTCTGAACGAACGATGAATTATTTGGAACTGTAATGAATAATATGCCATTACCGACAACTGAATTGAATTGCAATTTAACACTATAGTAAAGTATTCAAATTACAATATATTAAATTAACTGTTTTTGACTTTATACAGCTCGCACTTTATAATAAGCCCGTTGTTTACGAATATTTATTAAAATTAAGTTTAGTATTCCGCTGTACTTTTAGGTATTGAAAACCTTTCATATGAATGGTTTCGAATTCTATCTGATATCGTCGTCACAGATCTAAAACAGCTCTTTTCAACACGGCCCTCTTATATAAAAATAAATCCACTAAAATAAAGAAGAATCAAAATACATCATTCATTTGTTAATTACTAATGCTTCTGCGTTATTGTTGGAAATGTCTACATAAAGAAAGGATAGAAGGCTGTGTGGTTTCTTTCAGGAAGTGCTATGATACACAATGATTTTTTAAATGATAAACAAAAACGAATGGCGAACAGATGCATTATAGGGGCCAATCTGCTTATTGGTTGAATAGTATGAATGTTACTATCGATATGTATTGTTGTTACAATCGATAAAAAATGTTACCAACTTATTAATTAACAGTCAGTTTTATATTGTTGACTTGTACTTCAAAACGAAAATAATGGCAGTAAGTAGTAAAATTTATTATCCCTGGACCAAAAATATAATAAAAACTGACTAAAAGCACATCTAGTAACAAACTATTTAAATTATTTTTATTTAATTTTTTATTTGGTAGCATTTAATGCTTATCGAATATCGAATACTAAAAACGCTGATCAAATCATTACTTCCGCTGACCTTTTTTTTGCGTATAATATGTGATGGGTGGCCCCTGTAATGCATCTGTTCCCACGAATGGATTTGATAGTATAAGAAATACAGTTTGCGCATTCCATATTATGTTCGCTGTAGTTTCAGAAAATGCTACACTGGACATAACCCCCTAAAATTTAAAAGCAAATGAGGATGGATCCGATAATATAATTATGTATTTGTTGTGATTTACATTTGGTCAATGTTATAATACAAGCATAACCTGGGTCATGAATAGAAAAATGAAGCTACATAACCAACGAATGCATCCCGGGAGGCACGTTGTAACCTTCGTTATATATTTTCTCGAGAGGTACGTACTAAAGCACTCAATGTTAAATTACATTTTATATCCATTCTTCTGTGAATATTATTAAGTAAAGTAACATTCTTTTTGTTAAGAACATGAAATAAAGATTGGTTGCTGATATATACATCACAATTTTGACCAAAGAAGAATTTCGCTTCCATTAAAAATTGAAATCCTTTGAATGTCCAAAGTTTTGATACATCAAATACATCAGTATGTGCTCTTAAGTTTTTAATGTTTACATTTTACAGTAGTTTACTCTTTTCTACAGTAAAGTTTATACTTTATACTTTCCTTCTGGACATCTTGTACCGCAGAATTTTTCCCACGTTACAAGCTGTACTTCGTATGATTGGATTTTTCTCTATTCAAGCGATCTTTACGTCGCTACACTATCCTATCTAGAGAGCCTCTGTAGTCCTCAGTGGGCCGACAGAAATGTTTATGGTTGTCTCTATCACTAATAGTTTTGCTTTGCTACTGTATAAATTTAACTAAAGCTAGTTATACAAAGATCACTTTTTATTTTATTGGGTTATTTTACGACGCTGTATCAACATCTAGGTTATTTAGCGTCTGAATGAAATGAAGGTGACAATGACGGTGAAATGAGTCCGGGTTCCAGCACCGAAAGTTACCCAGCATTTGCTCGTATTGGGTTGAGGGAAAACCCCGGAAAAAACCTCAACCAGGTAACTCGTCCCGACGGGGATTCGAACCCGGGCCACCTGGTTTCGCGGCCAGACGCGCTGACAGTTACTCCACAGATGTGGACTACAAAGATCACGTAGGTTACTAAGAAACGAGAGTGTCTGCAGGAAAATATTCAAATTTCTCTCGAATCCTACCATCAGTAACATTTATACATTGTAAATGTCTGATTATTAAAGAGTCCTCTGAAGTTAAGTATTTAGGCATAATTTTCGATAATCATTTAAAATGGAACCAACACATTAATTACCTTGTTAATAAATTACGTAAAATAATATATTATTTTGTTTTATTGAGGAATTACTTGTCAATAAGTTTATTACGCACAATATATTTAACTTTATTTCAATCAGTAATTATGTATGGAATTATAGGATGGGGCAGCTCATTTAAATCCAATTTTAATCCACTTTATTTATTACAGAAGAAAATAATTAAAATATGTCTTCATAAACCTATAGATTTTCCATCTCAAAAATTGTTTTTAGACTTTAATGTACTTAACGTAAGACAAATTTATTATATTGTATTAATAAAATTCATACATAAAAATCAAAATAATTTTGAATTGTATTCTCATAGTTATGAAACAAAAGGTATGAATTCTTTAAGATTGTTCGAACCAAAATGCAACACTGCTATAGTATTTAATCATAGTAGAACAATTTAGGCCCAAGAATATATAACAAATTTATATTTATATATCCTAATCTTGTCAATTCTAATAGTTCTAGTATTAAATTTCAAAGGTTACGTATGGATTTTATAAAAATTGAAAAATTGTAAATTTAAATATATATATATTATAATTGCATAGTAGATATAAGACAAATTGTATTGTACTTACTTACTTACAAATGGCTTTTAAGGAACCCGGAGGTTCATTGCCGCCCTCACATAAGCCCACCATCGGTCCCTATCCTGTGCAAGGTTAATCCAGTCTCTATCATCATATCCCACCTCCCTCAAATCCATTTTAATATTATCCTCCCATCTATGTCTCGGCATCCCTAAAGGTATTTTTCCCTCCGGCCTCCCAACTAACACTCTATATGCATTTCTGGATTCGCCCATACGTGCTACATACCCTGCCCATCTCAAACGTCTGGATTTAATGTTCCTAATTATGTCAGGTGAAGAATACAATGCGTGCAGTTCTGTGTTGTGTAACTTTCTCCATTCTCCTGTAACTTCATCCCTCTTAGCCCCAAATATTTTCCTAAGAACCTTATTCTCAAACACCCTTAATCTCTGTTCCTCTCTCAAAGTGAGAGTCCAAGTTTCACAACCATACAGAACAACCGGTAATATAACTGTTTTATAAATTCTAACTTTCAGATTTTTTCACAGCAGACTAGATGATAAAAGCTTCTCAACCGAATAATAACACGCATTTCCCATATTTATTCTGCGTTTAATTTCCTCCTGAGTGTCATTTATATTTGTTACTGTTGCTCCAAATTATTTGAATTTTTCCACCTCTTCGAAGGATAAATCTCCAATTTTTATATTTCCATTTCGTACCAAATTGTATTGTATACTGATTAATTTCAATCCAGGAATTCGCCCCTGAACACGAGTTCTACTCTTTCAGGGGCGAGCTAAAGTTTTTCTGTATATGTTATATTTTATGTTACAATTATTAGCAAAATAAATAAATAAGTAATAAGTTTATATTGTCAATTCATCTATGCATACTTTCATATTATAGGTCTATGTCTAAATGATTATTTATATTGACGTATTTGTACTGACAGTAATGATGGCACAGAAACCTCTCAATGGACTGGGTAGGTTCAATATCAAAGGCTATAATGACGTGTTCATGAAGATGGAAGTAGGAAATAATTACACGTAATAAATTAATTCATTCATACTGACAAAACCCGTAGCTCTAAGAGTGCACAACAATTGAACTGTGATTTTTTGAGCGAACCTATGAAGTAAATTCAATAGTGATGAATCACAGAAGTGCATTAGTTAACACGTCGGGGAATACAATAAGTACAAATTTGTCACATAAATCGTTTTTATTTAAAGTGGGACTTTCCCATGATTATTACCTATTTTTGACCGTCGTGTATGCAATTACTGACCTGTATTCATTATGAAGCTGTCACATTAACTTATATTCACTTTTAAATTACGGGGTACGATTTTATTCCTATAAATACGGGCGAATATAACGCTGCACTTTCACTTGGTGTTACAATCGGAACACTCTCTACACATCTACAGCAAATATCTACGCCTGACGTAATGATTAAGATTTCGGCAACATTTATCATAACTGTCTTTTGCTTGAGGGTGGCTACAGCTGGGGTAAGTGACAAGATATCTTAATTTATAATATCAGTTTTAAGTTTAGATAACTGTAATTCCATCAGCCAAAACTGGGACGCCTATCATTATCCCCTTGAAAATCAAGTGTTGCAGAAGAACCATAAAGAGTTTTATGCTCGACCATGCCGAAATGTAGTAATTATACACCTGGTAGCAGTCCTTTAATGCATGTCATTAAAGTACACCTACTCATTAAAGTACAGGTGTTCAGCCAATGACAACTCAGCTTACAGGTGTTCAGCCAATGACAAGTCAGCTTTGTACCGTTATAAAACCGCAAGTATCGATTATTCTCGGATATGCAATCGAAAGAGAATTAGCGAAAAGTCACGGAGGCTGGAAATCCAATACTGTCGCAGAAGGTTATGTTCTGTTACTATAATAATTAGCGTTAATTGTAAATAATATTCAAATAAATTCAATTTGTCATCTCGTTTTTTAATGTCGAATTCAATAATCAAGGTTATATAAACTTTAACGGGATTACATCAAGGTCAATGACATTATTGTTCCTCGGAAAAAATCAATACTTTCGCGTCTGCGCACATCTCACAATTCACGACCTAGAACAAGGTCACTTCCGATCTTGTCAGATACAAATAAAATGTATACATCTGAATAATTTGAAGTTAGAAATATGGTCGAGCATAAAAAGTCGTATGAAACTTGCCTATAATGGTAATTAAGAAGCTCGTATGAATATTATGAAACTCGCTTGCGCTCGTTTCATAAATATCCATATTTGCGTCTTAATTACTATCAATATAGGCTCGTTGCATAATGTACTATAGAATTAAGAGGTAAATTACACTTTCCAAACCTTAAAAACATATCTGTTACATACTTTCTATTCCTTTATATTTTAATGAAGCTATAGGCCTTTAAAAATGAATGAAAATTATTCCACTACCTAAAAGGAAGAAAAACTGCCCCACAAAACCTACACAAAAACTGTTTTTGAAATGAGAATATTCATATTTTCTAATATTTTAATGAAACTATAGCCTCGTTTAAAAATGAATGAAAATTATTCCACGACCTAAAAGGAAGAAAACCTACACAAAAACTGTTTTTGAAATGAGAATATTCATATTTTTTAAATATTTTAATGTAACTATACTTAAAAAATGAATTAAAATTATTCCACGACCTAAAAGGAAGAAAAACTGCCCCACAAAATCTACACAAAAACTGTTTTTGAAATGAGAATATTCATATTTTTTAATACTTTAATGAAACTATACTTAAAAAAATGAATGAAAATTATTCCACGACCTAAAAGGAAGGAAAACTGCCCCACAAAACCTACACAAAAACTGTTTTTCAAATGAGAATATTCATATTTTTTAATATTTTAATGAAACTACACTTTAAAAATGAATGAAAATTATTCCACGACCTAAAAGGAAGAAAAACTGCCCCACAAAACCTACACAAAAACTGTTTTTGAAATGAGAATATTCATATTTTCGAACATTTTAATGAAACTATAGCCTCCTTTAAAAATGAATGAAAATTATTCCACGACCTAAAAGGAAGAAAAACTTCCCCACAAAACCCACACAAAAACTGTTTTTCAAATGAGAATATTCATATTTTTTTAATATTTTAATGAAACTATACTTAAAACATGAATGAAAATTATTCCACGACCTAAAAGGAAGAAAAACTGCCCTATAAAACCTACACAAAAACTGTTTTTGAAATGAGAATATTAATATTTTTTAATATTTTAATTAAACTATAATTGCATCAGCCAAAACTGGGACGCCTATCATTATTCCCTTGAAAATCAAGTGTTGCAGAAGAACACATAAAGAGTTATAGAATTAAGAGGTAAATTACACCTTCCAACCTTAAAAACATATCTCTATGTATGTATTTACTTATTAACACTGCAATTAGGTATAATAATAATAATAAATAATAATAATAATAATAATAATAATAATAATAATAATAATAATAATAATTTATTTATTTAATCTGGCAGAGCTAAGGCCAGTAGGCCTTCTCTTCCGCCCAGCCAGACTCTAATTCTAATTAAATACAATTGCTTACATAGTTATTACATTAATATCTAGATCATAAAACAACATGAAAGTAAATAATGAAAATTGGGTAACTAATGTTAGTGTGACAATAATAAACACTGGTAAGAAATAGTTATAATAATAATGATAATAATAATAGTGGCAGTGATATATAATATACAATAATTGAAGCGTCGGCTGGAATAACGTTATAAATTACATTTGGTAAAATTTACAGGAGCTGCAAGAATGTGTACATGTACAACGTTGTTCTTATAGGGTAGCAAACTTTTGAGTGGACAAATTTCACGTACTGCATTGATGGACAGTTGCAAGCCAAGGAGTATAGCAAGGTAACATGACATACAACATTATTACACGGAAACACGAAGAATGAAAATTTTGTAACTTACAACGTTGTTCCAGCCGACGCTTCAATTACAATTACAATAATACCATAAGTACAGCAATAATAAAAAATGAAATAAAATAAAATAAACGTAAATTTATTTCTAACTATAAATAAGTAGATGCAATAAACCTAGGACTATAAATAAAAACTATTCTATAATAACGCCTACAATAAGCAAAAGTAAATCTAACTTATAAGTACTTCTATTTCACCCAACTATTACCAATTTAAGTAATTACATATCACCTTAATTAATTACAAATCAACTTAGTTACATATCATCTTAATAATTACATATCAACTTAATTACAAATCAATTTAATTACATATCTTAATTACATATCACCTTAATTAATTACATACCAACTTAATTACATATCATATTAATTAATTACATATCATCTTAATTTATTTACATATCAACTAAATTACATATCATATTAATTAATTACATATCACCTTAATTAATTACAAATCAACTTAATTACATATCATCTTAATTAATTACATATAATCTTAATTTATTTACATATCAACTAAATTGCATATCATATTAATTAATTACTTATCACCTTAATTAATTACAAATCAACTTAATTACATATCATCTTAATTAATTACATATCATCTTAATTTATTTACATATCAACTAAATTACATATCATATTAATTAATTACATATCAACTTAATTTATTTACATATCAACTAAACTGCATATTATCTTAATTAATTACATATCACCTTAATTTATTTACATATCAGCTAAATTGCATATCATATTAATTAATTACATATCAACTTAATTTATTTACATATCAACTAAATTGCATATCATATTAATTAATTACATATTACCTTAATCTATTTACATATCAACTAAATTGCATATTATATTAATTAATTAAATATCAACTTAATTAATTACATGACACAACTTAAATAATTACACTGCACTTCCAATTACATTTTCAGTCTAATCTTCTCAACATTTCCTTAAATGTATTGATTTTAAGAGGACCACCCTGAAAGATTGCCGCAGGTAAGCTGTTCCAGTCTACTATTGTGCGGTTAACAAAGGAAAATTTTGCCACGTCCGTTCTTTGTTTTCTACATTTAAACTTCCTAATATGATCAGCCCTTCCTAAGTATGATGGTGTTGCTAATCTAGCATTGATATCGGTCCATGCTTTGTGTCCCATTTGAGCCTTGAACATTGCGGTGAGTCTGGTTTTTCGTCGCCTTGATTTGAGAAGTTCCCACCCTAAATCTTTTACTATCTCTTCACCATGTCCCTTTCCCATTTTGACATATTTTGCTGCCTTGCGTTGGACCGTTTCTATTTAATCGATTTACATATCTTAATTTAATTTAATTTAATTTATTTAAATTCAAATATACAGAATAAAGAAATATAATTACAAAAACAAACAAAGATAAATACAAATAAAATAATACAAGCAATATAAAAAGAAGATACAGTAGTATTAACAAAATTTGAGACCGAATGAGCAGCGCTCGTGCTCGGTCGCAGTTCAGATATAATATTAAAATAAAAATAATAATAATAATATAAATAAATAAGTAAAATAAAATAGGAACTAAAATATAATTACAGCGGCAATGGAATTAAGTATATACTATAATATTAACACTAGAGAAGAATAATATCGCACGTGAAAAGTAGGATTAATATATATTTCAAAATTATAGAATACAAATATAATATAGGTTGATTAATTCATACACATAGGCTATAAATTTATTTAATCAAATTTAAGATATTAACACGTTTCTAATTTTCTTGTTATATGTTAGTGGGTTACATGTTAGAAGTTCTGGGTGTAATTTAGTTAAAGCATTGTACAACCGAGGGCCAAAATTTATGCTATGCTTTAGACCAGCAGATGTGAGACATTTAGGTTCTACTAATGTTGAATTAATTTTCGTCTTGTGTCATAATTGTGTGTCTGTAATACAAACTTATTACGATTTTTATGATAAAATTTTAACAGCGTATACTTATAAATTTGTTCAATATTAAATACATTAAATTCAGAATAAATTAATTTAGTTGGATAATCGAAACGTTTCTTCAAACAAATTTTAATTATTCGTTTTTGTAGTAAATTTAACGGACTAAGATTAATTTTTGTACTTCCACCCCAAACAATTATACCATATTGAATGATAGACTGAATAATGGCCAAATAAACATTTCGTAAAACTCTAATAGGTAAGTAGCAGCGAAGATTAACGAATTTATAAATTGTTTTACGAAGCCTCTTACAAAGATAAGTAATGTGATGAGGCCATTTTAAATTCTGATCAATAATGATACCCAGATATTTTACATACGTGGCTTCTTTCAAAGGTGGACATTTACAACTTTTGGGATCTAAACAATTTTCACTGTGTATTATTAGTCGATATTTATCGCTAAATTTTAAATTTTGAACACTGGCAGCTGTTAACGAAAAAGGAACTAAAGTTGATTTAGATATATTTAAAGAAAGGAAGTTGGAATTAAGCCATTTTTTAACAATGTTAGCACCTACATTAGCATTTCTATATGCTTCCTGCCAAGAAAAACCACTGAAAATAACTACTGTATCATCCGCATATGAATATATAGATCCATTAAATGTTTCTAAATTTATATTTAGCAGATCATTAACATATATTAGAAATAAAATAGGTCCCAAAATTGTTCCTTGCGGTACACCTATATCAATATATTTGTATTCACTAAATTGATCTTCAATTTTGGTCATTTGCCTTCTGTTACTAAAATATGATTGGAATAATTTTAAAACTATACCTCTGACTCCAATAGTATGTAGTTTGTCCAAAAGTAAATTATGATTGATAGTGTCAAAAGCTTTCCGTAGATCCAAGAAAATACCCAAACATTTGTTTCCGATATCTAGTTCATTGATAATTTTTCCAGTAACATTAATAAGAGCATCATCAGTAGAAATATTATTGCGGAAACCAAACTGATTTTTAGAGAGGATTTTATGTTTTTCTAAATAATTTATTAATCTATTCTTTAAACATTTTTCAAGCAATTTGGAAAATGTTGGAAGTAAAGATATAGGTCTATAGTTATTTAAATTATTTTTATCTCCAGATTTGTATATTGGAATTACTATGGCACATTTCAAAACATCTGGGAATATACCCTTGCACAAAACATAAGTTAAAAGTATGAACCATGGGTTTTAATATATATTTGATAATAATTTTGAAAGTATTATTCTTAATTCCATCTATACCAGGAGCAACATTATTTTTTAACTTTTTAACCAAAATAATAATTTCATCTTCAGTTACAGGGAAAAGAAACATGGAGGAAGCTAAATGTTCATCTTGTGTCTCATTTTGTAGAGAAGAGTTAAAATTTGACTTATTAATGTTAGAAGTAACTTTGTGTCCTATCTCTGAAAAATAATTATTAAATTCGTTTGCAATCTCTTTTCTGCAATTTAATATTTCACCCTTATCGTTTTTTAACTCCTTGATTGGCTGTTTATTTTGTACATTTACATCTGTAGCTTCATTTATAACTTGCCAGAATTTTTTAGGTTCATTTTTGTATCTATCAAATTTGGATTCATAATATTTAATTTTCGTTTTTCGAATGACAAGAGTTAACATATTTCTATATGCTCTGTAGTAATTTTTAGTTGTACGTTACTTGGATTCTTTTTAACTTTTAAAGCAAGTTTGTCTCTTGTACGAATAGAATTAATAATGCCGGCCGTGATCCAGGGTTTTATTTTCTTGGATTTATTAGAAATTTTCTGATTACTTTTTATAATAGTATGTTTATCTATATACTTTATGATTAAATTGTAGAAAATTTGAAAACAGGCATTGGCATCATTACAATTATAGACCGACTCCCAGGTTTCTTTAGCAAATCTGTAATCAAATCAGGATAATTAATTTTTGCATATTTTGTGATGAGAGAGTAACAGACGGCCTGGAATTGTATTCATTGTTAGACATTTTTAATAAACTAAAAACAATATAGTGATCGGTAATAGCACTAGATAGAACGCCAGGTATGAAGCTATAATTATTTTGAGTTTTTAGAAATATATGGTCGATGCATGTGCCAGAAGTTATTGAAGGCCTAGTGATGGCATTTAAATAATTTACAAAACCATATTCATGGAGAACATTCATATATTTACTGCCAATTAAATCTATACTATTTTCTAATATGTCTATGTTTATGTCTCCAACAATAATATGGTTGCGACAACCTTCTAAATTGGATAAATACTGTTCTAAATTGTCTATGAAATCATTTTTATTGTTTTAGGGATCTATAAATGGCGGTGAAAAAAATTCACTCTTATCAAGCTTAATCTTAAAATGAAGTGAATTACAGTGCTCAATTTCAGCTTCTATTACACTAATATCAATGCTATTTTTAAAGTATATTACTATTCCATCGCATTTATTGTATTTATTAACTTTTACCAATTTATTGTATCCATTAATATCATAGCCAAAATCGTGACATAACCAAGTTTCCGTTAAAATGATAATGTCAAAATCATGAGTGAAGCTTTGTAATAATGCACATAATTCCAGGAAATTTCTGTTTATGCTACGTATGTTTAAATGAATAAATTTGAAATCGTGAAACGAGTTACAAATGTAATTGTTGCAAGAGGTGATATCGTTAAAGACAGCTGTTTTTAAATCATTATTGTCACAGTATAAATTAAGTTGTTCTAAATGACCGTTTACTTCCATTATTGCAAGTAATATTACAAAGCATTACTACAATTAGCATGACAGTTTTTTTTTTAAATTATTTGTGAATTGTAATTATTATTGGGTACTGAATTCACAGTCTTTCTAAGTCAGAGACTGAATTTATTTTACTTACAGAACTACTTTCATTTTCATCTGTTACATACTTTCTATTCCTTCATATTTTAATCAAGCTACACTTTAAAAATGAATGAAAATTATTCCCCGACCTAAAAGGAAGAAAAACTGCCCCACAAAACCCACACAAAAACTGTTTTTGAATTGAGAATATTCATATTTTTGACTCTGTGATTTATACTAAGCTCCTATTTAAAAATTACTGCCAATATTTGAAATATGTCTCAATAATAATTATTTTACCTTACAAGTAACATTCATATTAACAAGGCCTAGATCTATCGTTAGAATAGCACTGTAAGAGGAAGAAAAATTTATTCTTTATATATCTAAATTTTTAAGAGATATGTTATTGATTTTGTTTTCAATTTCTGTTAAAGATTAAGTTAGAGTTTGTTAGCATTATTAAAAATAGTGTCGTGCAATTATGTAACTAATTATGGAAGATATGACTAACAGATTTTATAATGAGAGATTTACACTGAAATTGTGTTCATATATGCGCAGTTGAAAACAACATGAAAAGCAGGACAAATTGTCTTATTTGCATTCATTCTTAGTGTTCTGTCCAAGAGCAGGTCTCTCACAGCAAACCCAGCATAATCCAACCTTTCCTCAATTCTCTCTCTCTTTGTCTCTTAATATGATCCATATAAGCGCTGGCCTTCTATGCCCAAGGTTGCGGGTTCGATCCTGAGCCAGGTCGATGGCATTTATGTGTGCTTAAATGCGACAGGCTCATGTCAGTAGATTTACTGGCATGTAAAAGAACTCCTGCGGGACAAAATTCCGGCACATCCGGCGACGCTGATATAACGTGTGCAATTGCGAGCGTCGTTAAATAAACCATAAATTTAAAATGATCCATTTATCTTAATGTCGTCTATCATCTGATATCTTCTTCTGTCCCGATCTCTTCTCCCGTTCACCATTCCTTCCAGTGCATCCTTCAGTAGGCAGTTTCTTCTCAGCCAGTGACTCAACCAATTAATTTTCCTCTTCCTGATCAGTTTCAGCATCATTCTTTCTTCACCCACTCTTTCCAACACAGCTTCATTTCTTATTCTCTCTGTCCACTTCACACGCTCCATTCTTCTCCATATCCACATTTCAAATGCTTCTAGTCGCTTCTCTTCACTTCGTCGTAATGTCCATGTTTCTGCCCCATGCAACGCCACACTCCACACAAAGCACTTCACTAGTCTCTTCCTTAGTTCTTTCTCCAGAAGTTCGCAGAAGATGCTCCTTTTTCTGTTAAAAGCTTCCTTTGCCATTGCTATCCTCCTTTTGACTTCCTGGCAGCAGCTCATGTTACTGCTATAGTACACCCCAAGTATTTGAAGCTGTCCACTTGCTCTACTGCCTCATTTAGTATTCGCAGGTTTACATTCTTTATTTTTCTAACGATAACCATGGTCTTCGTCTTGTTTGCATTATCATCTTCATCCCACACTGTTCATAACTGTCATTTCGCTCCAGTAGCATATTCCTTAGTATAATCTCCTCTTGTGCTAAAACGTCATATCAACATCAAATCTTATTCTTTATTCTTTTTCCCCTACTGTCACTCCTCCCATGTTCTTCATCAAATCCTCTAAATAGATGTTGAACAGGGTAGGTGATAAAGGATATCCTTGACATACTCCTCTCCCTATTTCACTTCCTTCTGACATTTCTTCTTCAATCCCGAATTTGATTTGTTGTTTCATATAAAGATTACTGAACAGTCTCCTCTCTTTCAAATCCACTCCAATTTTCTTTAGGATCCCCATCAGTTTATTCCAATCCACTCTGTCAAACGCCTTTTCTAAGTCCACAAATACTACACACACTTCTTTATTCTCCTCCAGGTATCTTTCGCCGATTGTTCGTAGCAGTCCAATTGCATCGCTCGTACCTTATCCCTTCCTGAAGAAAAACTGTTCTTCTTTCAATTGTTCTTCCGTCTTAGAATATAAACGTCGATTCAGTATTCGCAGGGGAATCTTCACCGAGTGTTTATCAGGCTGATAGGCCTGAATTCGAGCTATTTGAATTATTTTGTAGCAAAATTATATTGTACTACTTCCTCAATAGTGTAACGTAATAAAATTTGTCTGTTTCTTTGTTTTAATAAGCAATACGAGGTATTTCCGGCTTCAAGTATAATATTCTTATGAACAGGACTAAAATTGAAGTTCTATAAGAAGTTGAAGTACACAATGGGGCGCTCTAATTTAACAAACACGTAAAAGTAAAGCTCATATTTGGCCACCTTTAACATATTTCACTGTGAATTTTTTTGAGCTTATAGGCCTATCTGCTTGAAAATATATTTCTTCTAATATTATTAATAATTTTATTTTCCTGAAGTTGCTGTTTGAGAATTACTTAAAGCTACTTCCACTTTGATTTTTCGTTCCGTGTGTCCGCATAGGATCAAACCGGAAACTACTGCATTATACTACAGTGTCATAAGAAAAACTCTATTGGATTCAAAACGCAACGGTTTCATGGAGCAAATAATCGTATTTCTTTTGCAGCTCGCAGTTACACTTTACTTATCAGCTGAAATCATAGAATTATATTAAACTAGCCGTACCCGTGCGCTCCGCTGCACCCGTCAGAAATAAATATAAAGTAATTACATAATTAAAATAGGACATTTGATCCAGGGGAAATTCGTGTTTGATAGAAGGATAAATCGTTTACTATGTTACTTAATTTAAATTGCATCCAAATAATTAAAATGCGATCATTTTGCTCCAGAGATACTCATTTGGTGCAATGACAATTCCATTAACATGTTTCTTAATTTTTATTACTTGCAACCATAGTTTAATGAAGATTGACATCATTTAGATTTAATGTGTATACTTTATTTTACTTGTTATAGGTTTCCATTGAATTATGGTAATAACTTAATTTTAACCCTTGTTTTCTACGTATTCAGTAAATGGCGCTTGCCCACTATGGTTTTGAACCCTTCAAATAACTTAAATTATATTATATTACATTATATTATATTATATTATATTATATTATATTATATTATATTATATTATATTATATTATATTATATTATATTATATTATATTATATTATATTATATTATATTATATCAGAAGTCACTGTAATAACATTATAGCATTATGTCCATCTAGAGAAACTACACTTTCCAATGGTGAAATAATAATTAATTATACAAATCGGTTAATTTAGCTTCCGATATTACTTCATACAAACACAGAAACATTATCTGTAGGCTATCTTTCATAGATTTCGATTGTTGCTGTCCAAGGCCCCTTATAGACGAAATCATTTGTTTTTAATTCATTTACGGCCTTAGATGGCAGTTATTTTAATTTTAAAACTCATTTATCTCATTAAATATCAGTCCTATCAAAATTTTTCAAGAATAAAACTTATCGCAAATTATTTTTAAAGAAACTTTTGGTATGTAATATTTTTCACAAAAATCAATAATAAGCGAGATATTTCGATTTATTTAATTCAGACCCCCTTACAACCCCCCTTTTAAATAATGTATTTTGAATGCCATATAGCCTAAAATCTATGTTACGACGAACTTAATTATATTGCAATTTTCATTGAAATCCGTTCAGCCATTATCGCGTGAAAAGGTAACAAACATACATACAGACAGACAGACAGACAGATAGACATACAAACAAAAATTTCAAAAAAGCTTTCGGTTTCAGGGTAGTTAACTATATATATGTTAGGACCAATTATTTTTGGAAAATCGAAAATTACCAGAAAAATTTCGGCTACAGATTTATTTTTAGTAATTATAGATTGTAACTACCAACAAAAAATACGAAATTAATAAAATTAATGCGAATCTAAGTAAAATAACTTTAAGTTATTAATGATACAATAACAATTTATACATGAGGCACACAAGAGGAAGCAATAATAAAGACTTTAAGTCCTGTGAAAAAAAACACTCTTCTTCTAGTTTGTCTTTACTTCCTCCTGTCCTAATTACTTAATCACTCTGACCTTCTTGATGACTAAAAAGTTACGTTTCATGTTTCAGGATGGAATGAGTGCTGCCGCTGAAAAATGCCAGAACACGTACGGAATCACAGACCGTGAGTAACACCAGAACACGATGACAATGTATCTGGAATAGTATTGATCATGCAATAAAATCCTCTGATTAAATTCTTTATTGTTCCAGCTACTTCTATAATGAAAGAGAAATCCATGACCCTTAAAGATGAAAACAACGTTGACGGCAGGGTAAGTAAGTTAATGTCTTTCATTCTATATTAATGTTACGTTTTATGAGTAAATTCGGGACATTATTCATTGTAGAGAGGCTAAATGTGGAAAGGAAAGAAGGAAGTACAATCCCTATTGTTACTCCGTAACTGAAAAAAATTAATTTAATGCCGGAGAGTTAAGGCTCATTCACAATGAAAATTAAACATAATCTAAGCGAATGTAAGCGTTACGGTAAAATCAAGAAGTCATTCCATCATTCACAATGGGGACATAAACATAACTGCAACCATACTTAGTAACCATGGAAACATAACAACGACGCCATTTCCTCATATTCTGTCGTATACTTCAGCGCTCCACGATTGTGTTTTGTTTGCAAATCACGTAAGCATAAGCATGAAAGTTTGGAGTTTGCAGACTTTCATGTAACGTCTTACGGTAATGTTTAATAATAATAATAATAATAATAATAATAATAATAATAATAAAATAATAATAATAATAATAATGTTTTATTTTCGCTGGCAGAGTTAAGGCCATAAGGCCTTCTCTTCCACTCAACCAGCCTTAATCAATACAATACATAAATTTAAATTACAAATATTTTCACTACACTTAAAAGGTTCTCCAGCAATAATCTTCACTACACATTTATTTAAATTTAGATAAATCTATAAGGTAAAGTAGTAACTTAATTTATGAGCTAATTTAATTCAATGAATTATAATTAATTTAATATTTGAGTTAGCTAGTAAAATGATGAAAATTAATTTAATATAAGCTTACTAGGACTATGTTACAGGGAGAATACATATATTTCTATTTCTATAATGAGAATATTAATGTAATTGCCATTAGAGGTTTTGTAAATCTATTTAGAGAAATTAAAGATAATAATAATAAGAATGGACAGATGTTAGTTTCATTATAAGTAACAAATATTAATCAGCAATTCATTTGTTAAGTAAGAATTTATGTAATTTTGACCTAAATGAAGCTATTGTCCAACAACCCCTTACATCAATAGAAGCGAGTTCCAATTTCTAGCAACTGAAACTGTATAGGATGAAGAATATAAAGATGTCTTGTGGTAGGGTATAATGAGTAAATTGTTATAATGAGATCTTGTACTTAGCTGATGATATGCGGATAAATTTTGAAAACGAGAAGCCAAATACATTGGGGTAGCGGTCTATGCTTATGTGAATCATTGTGAATGATCCCATTTGGTAGCCTGGGCGCAAACGTCTGTGTTTATGTTACGGTTATGTTTAATTTTAATTGTGAATGGGCCTTAATTCATCATAATTACACATTTCCTATACAGGATGAATCGTAAGTAGTACAATTAATTTCAGGGGGTTACTCTTTGAGATATTTCAAACAAAATGTATATACAATTATGCTAGTTTTCCCTTCATTTTCGAGATAAAAATAGTTTTATATGAAACATTTCATAGCGTGTTCTAGGAAAGCCATTGATTTAATTCCCAATAGTTCAGTCAATTTAAGATAACAGTGTATTTTGACAATAAATTAATGAAGGAATTTTAGTTCGGTCTTCTAAATGTGCAGACATTTCATCCGAACAAATGTAATTTTTCATTCTGCAAAAGAATTTTACAATGTTACATTTCTTGAGATCAAATTTCTGCGCATTTAAAAGACAAAACTAAACTTCTTCCATCATTCATTAGGCTATCATAATATACTGATGTCTTAAACTAAATAAGTATATTGGGAATTAAATCAATTGCTTTCACAGGCCATGAAATAGTTCACATTAAACAAATTTTATTTCGAGGAGAAAGCAAAAACGAGCGAAATTTTATTAAATTTTTTTTGTTTGAAATATCTCAAAGAATAAAGGCCCATTCACAATGAAAATTAAACATAACCGTAACATAAACACAGAAGTTTGCGCCCAGGGTACCAAATGGGATCATTCACAATGATTCACATAAACATTGACATAAACATTACCGTAAGACGTTAACATGAAAGTTTGCAAACTCCAAACTTTCATGCTTATGCTTACGTGATTTGCAAACAGAACACAATCGTGGAGCGCTGAAGTATACGACAGAATATGAGGAAATGGCGTCGTTGTTATGTTTCCATGGTTACCAAGTATGTTTGCTGTTATGTTTATGTTCCCATCGTGAATGACGGTATGACTTCTTGATTTTACCGTAGCGTTTATATTCTTAAGTTAACGCTTACGTTATGTTTAATTTTCGTTGTGAATGAGCGTTAACTCTCTGAAATTAATTAAATAATTTATGGTTCCTCCTACATAACTCAATGTACGAAATGGGAAAGGTAAAATTATGTCGTTTGCAGAAAAACCATATAAAAATGTTTTGTGACGCTAGAACAAACCAAAAGTTGTGGTAGGCCTAATGTATAACCTTTGACCATACTCATGGTCAAAAAAGCAATATTACTCATCTTCTGTAAAATTGCTGAGAATAAGTTGTAACATTTTTTTAGTATTTCATTTATAGCGCACAAAATAAATAACTACTGCTATTAATATCATATCCTAACACAGCTCTATGATTTCCAGTGCTTCTGTGAGTGCCTGATGACGGAATTCGGAATTGTAAGTACGAAATCTTGTATTATATTGAAGTAATTTTAGACAATATCTTTCTTAACAAACGCAAAATATTCAGTCTTGATTCAAACAATTTTAATACATTCTTTAATTATGTAAAGTGTTAACGTTAAATTGAAAGAAAGTAATATAACTTAGTGACTAATTTGGACATGATTTGCAGCAATTTCAAACAATCTAGTGAGATTCTGTTGCTTGAAGTCGTCGTGGAGAATGTGAGGGTAGTAATGGGAGTGTGTTCGTGTTAGATGATATCGAAATACAACAGCGTAGAAAGATATGCAAACTTTATACACTGAATCAAAAAGCCAAAATCTAAACATACTAGTACAATATACAGGGTGATTCACGAGGAAAGGATAAGATATCTTAGGCCATTTTGAGTGAAAAAGTTCATATGAACGTTTTCGAACGATGGCGGAGCTAGATGCATTTTTTTTTTTTGGTAAAACGTCTCGCCCCAATGTGAACCAGACTTTACCATATGCTGCTGACGTGAGACAAGGTCAAGGTCGCAATGAATGACGTAACATTGGAATCTGCATTGTGAGCGATGTAGATAAGAGAAACAAACCGAGTGGTGAGGCATTACAAATGTCACAACAAATACGCTATCACTTATCGGTTAACAGCAGTTCAGTCAGCTACCTACAATACAGTAGTTATACAGGTACAGTTATCGCAAGTGTTAAGTTGTGTTTTTCAAGATGTCTTATAAATTTTGGACTACAGAATACGCCGATATTGTGTATGTTTATGGTTTGTGCGATGGAAGTTCCTTGCGTGCCGTCGCTGAATATGAACGACGCTTTCCGAACAGAAGGGTACCATATCGAAGAGTATTTACTGTCTATGGGGTTGGATGGAAGACTTGGTATAGCAAAGGAAGGGGGAAACGAGAGAGGCGCTAATCGACCGTATTTTGGATGCGGCATAAAGTACAGCCACGTGCAACTCTCCCGAGCGAAGAGCGCGATTCACGCCCGAGCGCAACGGTGCATTGAAGCAGAAGGAGGTACCTTTGAAAATGTGCGAAAACATCGACCCCGACGTCTAGAATATTAGGTATGTATGCATATGTGAATATAAACTTTAAATTTGTCCGTTATCTGTCTCTAAATGCGAGTTAGTACAATGGAATCTCAGACGTTTTTGTCAAATCAAAGAGCCATATCTCCGTAAACGTTCGAAAACGGACCTATATTCATATGAAGTTTTTGATTCAGAATGACTTCAGAATTCACATCCCAAATTTTTTACCTTTCCTCGTGAAACACCCTGTATACAGGCTGCTTCAGGTGTAGTTACTGCCAGTTACCGAGATTATTTCTAAAGACATTTTGAACAAAAATGCGGTATAAATATGCATCCTATTCTCAGTATTTTCAGAGTTACACAAATTTGAATTTGTTTGTAAAACATATTTTGTGCGAGATCGTGCGTATTTGCTTGGTTTCCGCACAAAACCAATCCGCGGAAAGTCTAAAATTCCACATTCAGTATTCCCAACCTAACACACATAACAATTTCTCTCTTCTTACCGCTTAAGTGACATATTGATTTTACTGCTTTAGGCATTTAACGTATCATTTTTAGAGACGTTCAATATAGTAATAATTATAAATTGGAAACTTACCACTGCAATTTCACCTAAATTGCACTGTTAATTATTGTTGTTAAATATTTGCAAAATTAAGTAAACTCTACAACTCCACTAAAGTTACTGCATTCGTGATGCAAGTAACATTAAGGAAGCCGTGAAAAAACCAACAAGATTCCAGACTCATCATAGACTGGGGAAAAAAAAGACAGACGTATATCACGGCCTGCTGGAGTATAGTAAACACAGAAAACATTTTAAAGCAACAATGTTGAAGATAGATATTTTTGTTTTGCAAATTTGCCGTCATTGAACAGAAACCAAGATGGAGATTTCATTGCAACTAATTATAAATTCCTCTTTCAGGTATGTAATAAACGATCTTCGCACAAAATAATGTATGATACACGAGCGGTATGTTTTCTTTCAATTCTCAGAAATTAAAAAAGCTCAACTACGTTTCGCTTTTTCAGACTTTTCCTCGAACATGAAAACTTCAACATACCGCTCTTGTAACGCATATTACTGTTTCCTTTAATTTTAAGGGTATTAAAAACAAGCATGGAACTATGGAGAATTGGTTGACATTTTCTGATTACCCGTTGAATGTCAATGCTTTTATTTTCACAGCTCACATAATTTTATTCTCTTGTCGTCTTCATAATCATTGTCACATATTCGAAAGCAATAACTGAATTTACGAGTATGTTCTTTTAGTTAGAAAACACGATACTGACAACTGCAGGAAGCTTTGAAATAATATCAGGAACATGTTCACGTTAGCTACTCCTATTTTTATCTTGTGGCAGTTTCCTTTATTTTATTATTTTATTTTCAATGTGACCTTCCCTTCAGCTGTAATACAATGGTTGAATGAATACTTCATATCCAGGGAATCAATGTAATTACAAAAAGTAATATTTGCAAATGGAGATCAGAGGTGAAAAACACAACGTCAGGTGAATATACTGTATTACGTCCTACAGGCACAAACTACATTCGGATTATAAATGACATTGTTTGAATGTAGTACTGATATTTCATGAAAATTTTATAATGTATAGGTTATTAAGTTTGCTAGTTTCATATTCATTTGTTTATACTGATGTGCTTTCCAACAGCAAACATCAAATAACAGCTTACCACTATGATCACTATAACAATACGTTACCAGTGACAATAGAAATTATTTAGATTTATTTAATAATAACATATACATAAAAACGTTACATTAGAGTACCCCGAAAGAGCAAAGCTCGTGTTCGTGGACAGTTCCGTTATATAAATATAAATACTTTCATTGATTAAAGTTCTCGTTAACACTTTGTTAAAAACATAAAATTTACTCTGTCACACGTTAAAAGTGTTAAAATTGTTAAAAAGGTATTTACCTTCGACAGACGGCCCGACACAGAAATACTTAAATAACCACACTAAACATTCAAATATATATAATTCAACTGGAGTTTACAAATTAAAATGCAATAGTTGCCCACATTTTTACATAGGACAGACAGGAAGATCCTTTCATACAAGATACAACGAACATATTAAAGCTATAACCAAACCTTACATTACATCAAATTACGCAGACCACATTATCGACAATAATCATGACTACAATAATATAGAAACAGATATGGAAATTTTACACATCACACCAAAAGTTCACAGTTAAACATCCTAGAACAGTACGAAATATATAAGAATACAATAGCACACCCACAATATATACTTAACACACAACTACAGTTCAATACGCACACATTGTTTGACATCATAGTACGTCATAGCATACAGACAACCAACCCCCACCATAGGAGCAACACATCCCCACCCCTACCATCGACAACTGCACATCGCAGAGCCAAAATCAGCAGAGGTTCAAGAGACACTGAAGACGACGACACATAGCGTCGAAACGGGCCGTCTGTCGAAGGTAAATACCTTTTTAACAATTTTAACACTTTTAACGTGTGACAGAGTAAATTTTATGTTTATAAATACTTTGTAGACAAAATACTTAAGAAAAAAGGTCACATAAAGATGATAATAAAGTTAGTAATATTAGATAAGATAAGATAACTGCCTCCCATTGGAGATAGCCCAGAAGGACTCAGATATACTCTCCTACATGAATTTTGCAATATTAAATGTTTACATAAATTTTGTAGAAAGAAAATTAAAATAAACTTATATGAATATGAAGTGAATAAAAAAAATTAAACAGAGTGAATATGATGACTCAGAATTTGGCAAGAGCGTTTCAAAACTGAAGTTATTATGTCAGTAGTAAGTGTCTGTGGTAGTTCAAAAGTCTTCCTGAAGCTTTCAAAGAACTTGGGAATCACACCACGAGCTCCAATAAGAAGACCAATCACCTCAATGTTTTCAAGCTTGTATTTTGCTTTGAAGTAATTAACTGTTGGCAGATAAATGTTGATCTTTTCTTGATTGACATCCTCCGGCTGGCTACTCCCCGTTTCAATCCTTATGGTAGGATCAATTATATATCCTTTCTTGGTAGTCTGGGAATACGCTATGATGTCAATACGTCTAGAAGAGCCATTAGTAGCAAGGCAAAAAACTTCCTCTTCTACTATCCAAGATTTTTTTCTTAAAGCAGTTGCAATTAAGGATCGAACATGATGGTGTCTGGCATTTCGGAGGAGTAAACCTCTATTACACTGACCTTGGACGTGGGCAAGGGTTTCAGTCTCCGGGCAGCCATGTCTGCACCGGGATCCGTCCAAAGAGCGACCAGGTACTCCTCTAACTGCTGCTAAATTGGAATTCAATAGTAATAACTGAGTGAAAAAAGAGACGATGTTGAGATTGGTGGATTAATATTAAATTATTATTATTAGTACTATAATTACTACAGGTCATGTTGTTATAGTAACCAAGATAAGATAGAAAAATATACTTAGGATAGAAATAAACTTGTTTTACAATACATGGTACATAATATAAATACAGGGAAGTCTGTCATATAAATTTTTTAATTCTGGATCTGAAAATTTCATTGCTTAAAGTAGTCAATTCTGGATGAAATTTTATTATCGGATTATATAGACGTGGACCATAATTTGTACTGTGTAGTAAAGCAGCAGATGTGAAACATTTAGGTTCAACTAATTTAAGAATTTCATTTGTCTTGTATTATGATCATGTGGCTGAGCTACAAATTTCATTCTATTTTTATGATAGAATTTCATTAAAGAGTATTTATAAATTTGATCAATTCTAAAAACATTCAATTCGGAATGGATCAAATTTGTTGGATAATCCAGTCGCCTTTTCAAATAAATTTTGATTATACGTTTTTGCAACATAATTATAGGAAAAAGAGCAGGTTTTGTAATGCCTCCCCATCCATTTATACCATATTGGATAACAGATTCAACTATAGCCAAATAAACCAAACGTAATACATGAGTAGCACAAGTAATATGTTTGGTAAATAGTTTTAAATTATGTAAATTCACTATTTATGAAGTAAATGGACCACTTTCATTATTGTAAAGACTTCTGGAGAATGTCCACCGAGTTAGCTTCAACGGCTCATAAATTACTCTGACGACAACGACCACGAATAGCGGGAAAACCTGGGAAACAGAGCAGGACAGGTATACTCAATCTTATGTGAATATTGTAAATTTATTTCAACTCAACAATAGGATTTTATTCTTCCAACAATAATTCCTTTCTACAATTCGCCTTAAACGCTCTCGTCAACAATTGGATTTTCACTCAACACGGTATTCGTTAGCACTCCACCGACGACAATGACAATTTACTTGGACTATTACGAACAACAATGAACTGTAAATCTTTATATTTACATAGCACTATTTACAAATCAGAACTGTCAGTTCTCAGTTCACAGTTCTTCTAGCTCAGTCACTCGAGTTCACAGTATCTCGAACCACAGACCTTCAGAGACAGTCCACTGTACTCGAATTCAGGTCCCTCCAACTGCGGTCCACTGCACTCGAACTCAGGTCCCTCCAACTGCGGTCCACTGCACTCGAACTCAGGCCTTCGGATGCTGGCACAGTTGCGGACGCACACTCGAGTCGAACTCCGGTACACAAGACTGGCTTGCTTGCTCTGGCTTACTCATTGAATGGCTGAATAAACTGAAACACTGCCCAAGTTCGCGCGGGTTTCTTCTTTTATAGCAAAATCATAGTTGCGAGAAATTTCTACGGGTGTGCAGAGATAGCTCTCTTGCATTATCTGGATATCTCCACTGGAAGAGTCGGGAGGGTCCGTCCCCCCTACTCCGCACGCAGCAGTTGCGCGCGCACTCTCCCCTCGTCGCATTGGTCCCTTTCCCCTATCTTCTCTCCACCGCGCGCCGTCCCTCAGTGCTCCGTGAAGCCCGCGCGATCTGCTCTCTTGCGGGACGCTGGTCGTGAGTTCGAATCTCACGTCGCTGTCACAATATGAACTATGAAGCTGAAAGAAATGTCAAATAATGAAACTAAAAAAATTCAAATTAACCAAGTTTCACACCGTGCAGTATACGACTACATTCCACGATACAATTAATGTAATTTCTCTCCTACTAACTGACGTATATACTGCATATTTATGAATTGTGTTGAGGATAATATGTCACACACGCTACTCCACCACGTTCGCAAAATTCGACGTCCTTATTTGTTTTCAAGAACATGTTCAGTTGTTCAGAACTTCAGTCGTGAACACAGAGTATAATATTTTCTGTCGGTGAAAATTACTTAAATCGATGTCGATTCCAGTGCAGTTCAACCTCATTTGCTAATGGCTGGCTTCTGTTTCCACTCTGTGCATTTCCTACAGCGTCCTCTACAGACGGTATGAAGCATCCATTAGCATTATTTGTGTGTGTTACATCGAGGGCTATTGTGGCATTTGCCGGAAAGTTTCTGTCGCAGTAAAATTACATTTTTATTGTAGAGAAATACTGTAATAATAATAATAATAATAATAATAATAATAATAATAATAATAATAATAATAATAATAATAATAATCTGTAACTAAAATTGTGTAACTCTTAGGCCCAATTGTATAAAACTCCCTGACTAAAGATCCAAGATCGGAAAGTGTACCGAGTTCAGATACTTCTTCTATTGTATAAAACTTTTGTGCGAGATCGTGCGTATTTGCTTGTTTTCCGCACAGAACCAATACGCGGTAAGTGTGAAATCCCACATTCAGTATTCCCAACGTAACACACATAACAATTTCCCTCTTCTTACCGCTTAAGCAAGACATTCATTTTACTGCTTTAGGCTTTTAACATATTATTTTTAGAGACGTTTAACATGGTAAGAATTATAAATTGAACTTATCACTGCAATTTCACCTAAATTGCAATGTTAATTATTGTTTTTAAATATTTGCAAAAATTAAGTAAAGTCTACTACTCCACGAAACTTATTGCATTCCTGATACAAGTAACATTAAGGAAGCCGTGAAAAAATCAACAAGATTCCAGATGCCGATGTTATTACTGCAATATGTTATATAAATAATATTGTTAAAATATTAAAATGAAAAATTAATCATTACATAACCTTACCGTTTAAGTTCGCATTTATAGACTGGGGGAAAAAAAAGACAGACGTATATCACGGCCTGCTGGAGTATAGTAAACACAGAAAACATTTTATAGCAACAATGTTGAAGAAAGATATTTTGGTGTTCCCAAGTTGCCGTCATTAAACAGAAACCAACATGGAGATTTCATTGTAACTGATTAGAAATTCGTCTTTCAGGCATGTAATAAACGATCTTCGCACAAAATAATGTACGATACACGAGCGGTATGTTTGTTTTCATGTTCTCGGAAATTAAAAAAGCTCAACTACGTTTCGCTTTTTCAATCTTTTCCTCGACCATGAAAACGTCAACATACCGCTCTTGTAACGCATATTACTATTCTGCGATCAAATTACCTTGATTCAAATGCAATCTAAGT
This sequence comes from Periplaneta americana, assembly GCA_025594305.2. Lineage (NCBI taxonomy): Eukaryota > Metazoa > Arthropoda > Insecta > Blattodea > Blattidae > Periplaneta > Periplaneta americana. The sequence continues at coordinate 9,706,211 of JAJSOF020000029.1, forward strand.
TCACGTGGAAAGGACTTGGCAACATCGCATAAACAGGTGAAGTATGTGATGCTCGGGCCATGTTGTACAGGTTTGTTCAGTGTTGCCAATTTAGCGACTTTAGCTCTTTTTCAACAATAATTTCTTTTAACTTTTATATTGCTTAAATACGGATTTAGCGACCTTTTTAGCACCCCATAGTGACAAAATTTAATCTTTCTTTGTTGATAATAAGACATCTAGCGACTTTCCAACTACTTTTTGGCGACTTTCCGCACACTCTGTTGGAGACACTGGTTTGTTTTGTGCGTTATAAATAATGGCGGACAATAAGAAGAAGGCTGACTGTTCTCCAAGTTGTTATCATGTTATGGTGTTTGATACTGCTAAACATAATAAAGCTTTATAAAACGACAATTTTCGTTTAGTAATACAGTTAATTGAAAATTTATGAATTTACCTATCATATCCATGATATTTAATGGTTGTTAGAAACATAATATAATTATAGGTTATGTTTTTTGATTCTGCTGAATACGATAGAGCCTTATAAAATATAAAAATTGTTCTATATTAAGGCAATAAATTGAAAAAAATATATAAATGTATCTTCCATATATATATTAATAATAACGGTTATTCTATTTGCACAATCTGTCACTCGTATACTTCAAACAGAAAAGAAATAACTGAACTTGGATCATCTAACTTAATCGGAGAAATTTCTTCAGTCATAGTTGACTTTAGTTTAAGACAAATTAATCTCAGATTAGACTTTATACAACACAAAATTCCAAGTTCAGCTAGAACGAGGATCAATTTAACCTCTGATCTAAGATTAAATGGTTTATAGAATCGGCCCTTAGAGATTTTAATGGAAGTAGTTCTATCTAGGTACCTAGAAATAACTTCACGTAAATTACGGTACTATTGATTTGGACCTTCAATTTAATCAGGTGTCTTATAAGATAATGCAATACGCAGATTAAGAACTAAAAACTTCGCTGTTGGCTTACTTGCATAGCTATCGCTTTTCCTAGTCTAACCAGATAACTGCTTCTGCACTCGAATGGATGGGCCATAGCACTGATGTAAATATAACTTTATTTAGAACTTCACTAAAACAAAACTGACTGCAGAATGTGTTTTCCTAATACTGCAGCTAAAACAAATTGCCGCCTTTTCACTACAATGATTACAACACCTGTCCCATATCACAGACTTCATAAAATTGATGTCCATTTCTACTAATTTATCGCGTGTAAATCACTTAGAAAGGAACAGATTTCTGGTTCATAACCACGACAATTAGAAATGAGTCAGTATTCAAGACGAGTTTATCACAATCTTCCAGTTCATTATTAATACATTTCGAAATGTACTAATAATGAATTAGTAAAGTCCATAGTTACAATTACTTCTAAAGCAGTTTACTTATTTTTTCTTTTTTCGGTTGTAAATATGACTTATCTCAATACTGAATCGGAAAGAGCTCAGTAGTATAAATAACTAAAAAACAGCAATTTTTGAGTCGGGATGAGCCCTAAAAGAAATGGGCCACGGACCTATATGCCCTTCCCCATAAATCCCCCTTTTTTTCTTTTCTAACAAACGACTTAATGCCCTAGTTCAGAGTTTATAAGATTACTAAATACATGTGCAAGGTCACTCATGTAGTCGCAATGCGAAAGGACAGGGAACCTTTCAATTTGCAGATTCAGAATTCACGGCGTCTCTCCTTGCGGTCTTCACCTGCCTTGTCATCGAACCAGCCATCTCCTCCTCGTCCCGTCCCGTGATCACTTTGATCAAATCTCCGTCCCCCTCGCGTATGTGGTACCTAAGAGGTTACGTCCATTTTCGGTTTTCCCCTTCAAAATTTTCTAGAGCTCCTTCAGTGGAGCAGCGTAACCCGGAGTGAGACTAATGGCCAACAGGCTTGGAGCTCACATATTTAGTTTGGTACAGCCCCCAACCCCTTGCAAGGACGCGTTTGTGTACCTTTTAAATTTGTCCTCCCAATTCTCCTCTTTCGATTTTTCGATTTTTTTTTCGAATTTTTGAGTTGTCGCACTTTTGAACCAGACGATGGATATATTTTTGCAATGTTGAATAAAATTTTCTGTACACAATGGGATACACATTTCAGCATCCATGATAGATCAAACATTCAGGATAACCTGGCTTCATTTCCTTGCCAATACTGCCGTTTTGCACTTCGATCTCAACTCTGGAAAAACTCAGGTGATCGACGTAATGATCTCATGTCTGTACACCGCCTGAAGGTAGCTTAACTTACAACTTTTTTTACTGGTATTTACAGAAAAGTATAAAAAGCCGTGTGGCTAGGGTATTTCCTGGATCTGGAGTAGGATCATTTTGTTATACTGGAAGTGGCTTTACCTTTTTCGAATATTCACTTGGTCGCTTCACAACGTGTCTTACAGAATTTTAAAAGAGTGTGAGAAGTGGTGTATATCGACTGCAACGTCTGGTGAATTTCCGGAAACTTTGAAAAGTTGGAAACTATTGAATATTCACTCATGGTACTGATGAAAATCATCTGTAACGAAAAAAACTCAGTGTCCGTGGAACTGCAAATAAGCAATCCTTGAAAGAAATTGCGGTTACTCCAGTTTATTTACTGTTAGTCAGAATTTCAGTGAAGAACTCTCCAGAAAACATTGCTGTCAGAGACAACCATTTATTTAATTATGCACCAGTGACATCATGCGATGATGAGAGATCGTTTGCGATGTATATGAGCATACTGTCCAAACCTGAAAATCTGGAGAAAGATTTTGTGGCACGCTGTTTGTCATGTCTTGATTAACTTTAGAACCGCAAAAAACTATTATCGTGATGTAATAAATGTGTAATTATTATCTAATCATAATTTACTATTAAATGTCCTTTTCGAATGTCTATGTAGCTACATTAAACTTTATCTAGAAACAAAAGTAATCCATTTTCTAACGACATATTTCACTGTTTGGAATATGAATTTTATATAATGAATTGCATAATTACTGTATTAGTAAAACTTTATGTAACATATTACTTTTGTACTAATCTATTATATTTTATATATTAAGCTAATTGTATGTATGTATATATATATATATATATATATATATATATATATATATATATAATCACAATGACGTCAGCCGAAGAATATCGGTGATCACAGGGATCCTGAATTATAGGAAACTATTTACAAAGCAAGTGATTAAAATAATATATTTTTAAACAAATAGCATAAAATAAAATAATATGGATTTGTACTAAATAGTTTTCACTGGGATTATAAAGTCCGCAAAAAAAAAAAGAAAATTATTGATAATTTAATTTTTGTTAGGTTGGTTGAAATATAAATGATGGTGAAGAATCTTCAAAGAGTACTTAATTATTGAAACAGAAGTTTCACACAACCAGTTGAGAGAAACTTCAAGATTTTTTAGAAATGTCCATGATAATTTAGAAATTCCTCCTCTACAACCAAATAATAAGCCAATAACTGACCAATTGTCTTCTGAAAGATTATACTTAAATCCCAGATAAAGGATGCAGAGCTCATAGGTTGACTTATTCTCTTTATCCACTTCATCAGCCTTTTGTAAATCTCTCACAAACCTGATAGTCGGATCGATAATGATTGCTTTTTGTGTACATCTGTTTATTGCAATTATATCGGCTCTACTATGTGAACCTTCAGTAGGATTTCTTCATTGCTACTAAGATTATATAGAATCTTCAGAGCAAAAGTGGTGTAAGTCAAAATTGGGTAATAATAATAATAATAACAATAATAATAATAATAATAATAATAATAATAATAATAATAATAATAATAATTTATTTTAGCTGGCAGAGTTAAGGCCGTAAGGCCTTCTCTTCCACTCAACCAGCAAAAAGTATACATGCATATGTATCAACTTACAAAGAATTCAACAATATGATTTAGATAAGAGCTACATGTATACAAGAGTTATTTACGAATTAAACAACAAAATACTTTGAAAAAAAAGTTGTAAGTTAAGCTACCTCCAGGCGGTGTACAGACATAAGATCATTACGTCGATCACCTGAGTTTTTCCAGAGTTGAGAACGAAGTGCAAGTTGGCAGGATTAGCCAGGAAATGAAGCCAGGTTACTCCTGAATGGGTGTCCTATCGTGATTGCTGAAATGTGTATCCCATTATGTACAGAAAATTTTAGTTCAACATTGTAAAAATATATTCATCGTCTGGTTCAAAAGTGCGACAACTCAAAAATTCGAAAAAAAAAAAAAAATCGAAAAATCGAAAGAGGAGAATTGGGAGGACAAATTTAAAAAGTACGCAAACGCGTCCTTGCAAGGGGTTGGGGGCTGTACAAAACTAAATATGTGAGCTCCAAGCCTGTTGGCCACTTGTCTCACTCCGGGTTACGCTGCTCCACTGAAGCAGCTCTAGAAAATTTTGAAGGGGAAAACCGAAAATGGACGTAACCTCTTAGGTACCACATACGCGAGGGGACGGAGATTTGAACAAGTGATCACGGGACGGGGCGAGGAGGAGATGGCTGGTGTAGATTAAACACTGAAATAAACTGTGTAGCAGAATTAAACTAAAATACATAGAATGTTAATATCTTTCAAATAATCTTAGATAACAGAAAGAGATTATTATGAGACAATTTTGAAAATACAGCGCTATCAGGATGATGTCTAGAGGAAGGAGTAACAATGTAGACTGTGATAGTTTAAGTCAGTATGATTGGATGTGAAATGCTAAGAAGGTTATCTTTTAAGTTGTTTTTAAAAGTGTTTATTGTCTTGCAGCCCCTAATAATCAGGTTTAAAGTAAAAATTCTGTAAAATACAGCAAAGTAGCAATTAATATGGCCTTCTTGCTATCCACTGACTACTAATAGTTTAAATAAACTGAATATTAATTGTTACTTTTAGGAAATATTGACAGAAGTGAAATAATATAAATGTAATTATTGTTTAGTTGAAACAAGATGGCAGCCTTGATGTCAACGCCGTTATGCTAGAGGCAAAGACAATGATGAAGTATGCTGAAAAACAAGGCATTAAAGTAGACGAGAACCAACTGAAATCTTCTGTTACAGAATGCGGAAAGAAAGGTAAGGAAACCTAAATCTATTACTAGCTTCTTGTTATTTATCCCTTTTTTTGCTTTCCATTTTATTTGCTCCGTGTTCGTTTGTATTATCATTCAGAAAACTTCATTCCCCCTCGCTGAACATGGTTAGAAATCAAATTACTATCACCCAGATATCTAATTTAAAATATTTATAGTTTGTAATGTGTCTTCAACATTTCTTAGAACTTCTATTTTCTTAGAGCAGTAGAAATCAGCGTCCAGTACGAACTCTCTCGATAGACGGTTTCTACAACAAATACCACAAAAACGTACACAGTGCAATGCACTAACGCCGTTAAAAACAAATGGGTGAATTTAGGATCTTCACAGGAACTAAGTTGTTACATATCTTTAATGGATTATTTATTCTCACACTTTGACTCATCAACTCGTTCTTTGAAATTTCCGTTCAATGAAAACCGATATAAGGATAAACTCAGTTGCAACGATAAATTTGATTGGTCCCGGGTTATTTCCTATATTTTATTAATCATCAGGCCTACAACGATGCTCAAATGTTGGAGAAACCCCGGTGGTAATAAAAAAATATCTTTTTTTTTTCGCTAAACTGGAGAATTAGCTACGGTAGCTTTCAACCGTGCCGTTACGGTTCCGACCAAATACAACTAAATACACAATAATTTAAACACACATTTTCATTTCATTTTTCTTGTACTAATTTAAATTACATCATATTGTACTTAATAAATAATTGTAACTTTAAACATAAACTGTTTTATAAACATGCCTCGCTTCCTAAGAGAGAACAGACTAGTTTTGCAAGATTATAGGCCTAAACGACTTTATTTCTGATCATTTTTAGACTTGAAAATATTATTGATTATGCTCATAGTTTTAGTGTAGGCCTCTTTGTTGTTTTTCTGGGGGAAATGCATTTCAGATTGAACATTTATTGTTATTATTATTATTATTATTATTATTATTATTGTTGTTATTATTTCGAGATCTCAAATGCGTGGTATAGCATAGTGTTATATTATATTATTTTCTTTCTTACAAAATTCAGTGAAATTCACTTACGTCTTTAACAGTTTCTTGTGAAATGATATTTTAATACTGTTTATGCTCGACCATACCGAAATGTAGTAAATTATACACCTGGTAGCAGCCCTTTAATGGACCTCATTAAAGTACACCTATTCATTAAAGTTCAGGTGTTCCACCAATCAGAAAATACCATTGTAGCAATATGAAAGCGCAAGTATCGATTATTCTCGGATATGCAATCGAAAGGCAACTAGTTCTGTTACTATAATAATTAGCCTTATTTGTAAATAATATTCAAATAAATTCAATTTGTCATCTCGTTTTTCAATGTCTAATTCAATTTCAAGGTTATATCAAGATTAATGTTGATTTTACTCTCTAGATTATATCAAGGTCAATGTCGACATTTGTTTCTCGGAAAAAATCAATACTTTCGCGTCTGCGCACATTTCACAATTTACGAGGTATTGCACAAGGTCAGTTCCGCTCCTCAGTCAGATAAGAATAACATGAATACTTATGAATAAGTTCAAGTTAGAAATATGGTCGAGCATAAAAAGTCGTATGAAACTTGACTATAATGTTAATTAAGACGCCCGTATAAAAATTATGATACTCGCTTGCGCTCGTTTCATAAACATACTCGCGTCTTAATTACTACCATTATAGGCTCGTTGCATAATGTACTATTATTCGGTTGTATCATTCACATTAATCATAAACAGTAACAAAATGAAGCTATAAATAATGAACTGATTAATTTTTGTCGTTCTTCTTGTACAGACTACGCTAGCGACTTCAGCAGACGTAACTTTAACTCTGTGTTCTAACGTTTGTACTTACAGGCGGCGATGGCAAATGCATGAAGAGCTACAAAATGTGGGAATGTCTTTGCGATTTGGCGACCAAGGTAAATAATATTTAATTCAAGCAAATTTATTCCCTATCTTCGGTTAAATAAATGCCATATGAATTTCTAGGTACAGAATATAGGAACTTGATAGTGGTAGAAGAAAACTATATGTATATAGAAACAATCAAGAAATAAATTATTCAGTGGGCCATTTTCAGAAATTAGCAGGCTTTGGCAATTTCTAAAACAAGAGAACATCATTTACGGTTGCTAAGTCAAAGACTGATATTCGCTTTAAAAGTGAACAACTTTTATAGATCTCACATTACAAGAAGTGTATAGGAAAACAGGAAGAAAACAATGATGCTTATTACAAAATAGTACATTAAATTTCGACTTCGCAAACATCTCAAGTCATGGGTAAAGGCAGCAATATGTTTCAATACAGTAGCGATACCTACATGTCTTGTACCTTGCAGTGTATGAATTATTCTAACATGTTATTTTTGTCTTGCAGACTATGGGGACCATGTAATGATGGACGAGACCAGATGGCTACTTCTCAAACAAGTTACAAATACGAATCATCACAAAATTGTCAGCAGTCTAGTAGTGCTTGATTTAAGTTCTCTATTAAATTTATTTATAATAACACCTCAAATATGTTTGTTCCTGTAATTATATTGTAGCCTGTTAAATAAAATACGATGAAAATTAAAGAACATTAACGATTGAGTACGTAATTCTAGACTCTTTAGTAATAGGCTCTTTCCTTCATATACAGGGAGTCCCAGACGTAATATGACAAACTTTTAGTATTTGGAATATCAATATGAGCAACAAAGTTCACATAGACTTCCTACAATGAGCAAATATATCTTTGATGATATGGTATTGTTAAGTTTTCTGTATTAATTTGAAACTTCCCATAATTTATATTTCTATACAAGGGTAGCTGCCCTTCAATAAGGGTTTCCAAAAGACACAGCTTACTAAACAAATAAAAATAAAAATAAACATTTGTGTTATGATGATTATTTTCAAATGGAAGCTACCCTTGGGAAAGTACGTTTAAAATATTTCTGACTTTATCTTTGACGTTATTTTACGTGCTGTTGAAGATATCCACGTCATATATCTGAACATACTTCTAGATTTTTTTCTGTTGCTCACATCCACTGAACATCGCCAAGTTAATACGTGATGGTAATTGTAACATCATTTATTTGTTGTATGGATTCGACAGATATTGGATAAGGGTAGAGTACATCAGTTATTAATAGATTTCAAAAAGGCATATGACTCGGTTAAGAGAGAAATTTTAGATGATATTCTTATTGAATTTGGTATTCCCAAAAAAATAGTTCGATTAATTAAAATGTGAAACTTACAGCACAGTCAGTATAGGCCAGGTTCTATCTGATGCTTTTCCAATTCACTGCGGGCTAAAGCAAGGAGATGCACTATCATCTTTACTTTTTGACTTCGTGTAGAATATGCCATTAGGAAAGCCCAGGTTAACAGAGAGGGTTTGGAATTGAGCGGGTTACATCATCTTCTTGTCTATGCGGATGACGTGAATATGTTAGGAGAAAATACACAAACGATTAGGGAAAACACGAGAATTTTACTTGAAGCAAGTAAATCCCGAAAAGACAAAGTATATGATTATGTCTCGTGACTAGATTACTGTACGAAATGGAACCATAAAATTTGAGATTTATCCTTCGAAGAGGTTGAAAAATTAAAATATCTTAGATCAACACTAACAAATATAAATGATACTCGGGAGGAAATTAAACACAGAATAAATATGGGAAATATCTGTTATTATTCGGTCGAGAAGCTTTTGTCATCTAGTCCGCTGTCAAAAAATCTGAAAGTTAGAATTTATAAAACAGTTATATTACCGGTTGTTCTGTATGGTTATGAAACTTGGACTCTCACGTTGAGAGGAAAAGAGATCAAGGATGTTTGACAATAAGCCTCTTAGGAAATTATTTTGGCGCTAAGAGGGATGAAGTTACAGGAGAATGGAGAAAGTTACACAACGCAGAACTGCACGCATTGTATTCTTCACCTGACATAATTAGAAACATGAAATACAGACGATTGAGATGGGCAGGGCATGTAGCACGTATGGGCGAATAGAGAAATGCATATAGAATGTTAGTTTGGAGGCCGGAGGGAAAAAGACCTTTGGGAAGGCCGAGACGTAGATGGGAGGATAATACTAAAATGGATTTGAGAGAGGTGGGATATGATGGTAGAGAGTGGATTAATCTTGCTCAGGATAGGGACCAATGGCGGGCTTATGTCAGGGCGGCAATGAACCTGCGGGTTCCTTAAAAGCCATTTGTAAGTAAGGAAGTATTGAAGGGTTTTTTAAAAAAGAACCTTTGCCCAAATAATGCAAATTTGAGATATTAGGCATGTGGTGAGCACATTGTAGCGTCCATCTACTGAAATAGTTGTTAGTGGATAACACACCATAGTCCTACGTTTTAGGTGTGGAATTTTCAGCGTATTTCACAAAACAACCATAGTCCAAAGACTTTTTTGTGAAAACAGTCGTTGTCCAGAGAGCAAGATGGTAGCATTTACAAATGGATGGGTTATTTATGAAAGGGTCTAAGTCTTGAATACTAGGCCTAAATTGTTAGCAATTTAAGAAAAAACCGCTTACAGGCCGAAATTATGATATTAAGGCAGAAATAAAAATTGTATCATACATTCTAATAAGCATTAAAATGTTAAACTTAGTCCTGTTCATATCTAAATCGATGTATCTACACCCAAAGAGCAACATTACATTACAAACTCGTTTTCACAAAATTAGCCACTTAGGCCCCTTCATAAATAACCTATTCAAATATCCCATTCATATCATCTTGAAACAGTTATCCATACAATTTTGAACTGTAGTAGATTGGCAGTACAGTCTCTTATAAACGCGACAAAAGCCACCTCATAGAAAAAACGTACTATTATACTTTTTCTAGTGTGAAGAAGTATGTTATGTTTTGAAACTTCCATATCTCACCCTAGATTGTTCGGCAACTTCTCTGTCTGTACTTTACTGGGTGTGTGCAGAGCCCTGAGGCGAAAAGTAACGGAGAAGTGAACGAATTTATTAGGCAACCGGGTATTAGTTATGGAGTCATCTTTAGGTGCAGAAGCAACCCTATGGAAGAAATGTAAGCATCGAAAGGAGAAGAAACAGGATATGATAAAGAAAAAGAAGCTTAAAGGAGAGACACACTTCAGCCACAACAGTATAACCATTGTCCACAGTCACCTACATTTACATATGTATTTCTATGAGGCAATTTAGGTTACAAATGTACTTCAGTTCTCCCTAGTTTCTACAACACCTTAAGAAATGGCATGATTAATTTCATACTTGAAGTGTCAACAACATCCATGCCAGAGAGTTTTTTGTTTCTTCTGAAAGTTTATGATTTTCATATTTAGTATTTATTTATTTAACCTGGTAGAGATAAGGCCTTCAGACCTTCTCTCCCCTTCTACCAGGGGCTTACAACTATAATATGAAGAATAAAATTACAATTAGTATTAAATTTACAATTACAATTACAATAAAAATTAAAGTACGACAAGATAACGTGATTAATGAAAGCTAGACATTTTATCATAGAAGTTAAGAACAAAGAATATTTTTGTATTTACTGAATTACAAATTAAACCTAGAATAATAAAATTCTATAGTGATGAAATTACCGGATTTTGAAATATTTTGTGGTAGATTAAGAGAACTATTTACAAGAAACCATGTCTGAACGACAGTGTACACAGGAAGAGGGTTGTTTCTTCGCAATTTTTAATTTTTATTTTATATGAAGCAATTAATGAATATCAATTAAATATTTACAAAGCCTATAATAACCGATGGTATTACGTTACAGGGAAAAGAAAATTGGATGGGTGACCAAAATTACGTACAAGAGATAGATCGAAACAAAGACTTACTTCTCGAACATTTATATCATACGCCTAAAGGAACTGTAAATTAATCCCTACTACAGGCCATTAAAGAGGGAGGTTAAGGTCCAACTGGCATTAGTAGTAGTAGGGATGTCAATGCCTATGTGCTTGCCGTTCTTACCCCAAATTAAACGTCTCTCGTACCCATTTCTGTTATTCGCTTAGTAAACCTAAGGGTCATCTACGGTCAGATGGATTAGATCAATGGAGAAAGTCCATTATTCCATCGGAAATGAACCCGCGAATTTCCAGCTTGCAGATCCACGTCTTAACCGCAACCTTGCCTGCACTCCTATTGTAACAGATACATATTTATTCACCGATATATAAATAATATTGATAATATTGATAAAGACTTATGATGGTGTTACTAGTGTTGTTTTTTATTATCGTTATTATTAGTGAGTTTAATCTGGAACTACGGAACCTCATGTTAATATTATGTACTGCTCTGCACACACGTTGAAGTCCGATTAGGAAATTTAAAGCTGTAGAAGAGAGAAAAAAGAAGCAAGACAAAATGCTCCATGTTACTATAATTAAACTCTGAATCTTGTAATTTCTATTTAACTGCGAAAATGTCTAATTAGTTAACAGATGTTCATGCAAATTTAACAGTTATATTGCAAGATTAGTTTTCAGTCTCGTTAAATTTAGAATGACTTTCATTAAATTTGTAACAGCATTTCAAGAGTTAGCTAAGAGTCTTTCTTTGCTACTAAATGAAGTCTGCTACATTTTATTTCTCGTTTTTGTAACTCTTACTTAGAATCAGGATCCGTTCTTAGTACCTGAATACTAAGAATTTCAAAGTATCTCGTACAAATAAAACTCTAAACCGTTGCAGTGAATTCCAAAGCTTTTAGCGTCGTAAATGGCGCCTTCCGAATGTCATAAACTTAAAAAATAAATGCGTTTTCTGGAGCCATGTTTTAGGTCGTAAGGAAGATTATCTGTACTGTAATGCTTTCGATTTCGTCGCTTTGTAATGTATTCATGCACAGGTTAAAATGTATTTATGAATATATCCTAATACAGTCCTATGATTACGCACCATTGACCGAATCACTAAAGTAAAAATATTCCTTCATGTATGTATGTATTTGTTTACACTTCAAATAGGTAAAGACCCGGTGGCAGTGGTAACTAATTGCACTCAATAATAACAATTAATAATAAATCGCAATTAATAATGATATAATAATAATAATAATAATAATAATAATAATAATAATAATAATAATAATAACAAGAAGCATCCTAAATTAAATGAAGCACGATCACTTAAAATAACATTTAAAGTAAATCTAATTTGCATCTTAACGCTAAGTTCGAACTAAAACCCACGAGTATGATATGTTCAAACCTGCACAAGTACCTTTCAGCACTACACTCATTTCGCTGTCAACTGACTCAATGCACTGGAACTACGACACATTTCACTGACACTATCCTGATTTCACTAACACTTCAAAAACATTTCACTGTTCAAATAATTTGCACTACCATCACTACCACTATCATAAACTGTAAAATTTCACTGACAGAAACACACTTCTTCACGGACACAACACACTTCTTCACTGATACAACACTTCAAATAACAAAACATAAAAAATTACACCCTTATTATTCCCTGTAATCGTACTTAGTACATTAACTTCAAAATCGCTAGCCTAGACCTTATTGCAATCTATTTATTTTAATAGGTTATTTTACGACGCTTTATCAACATCTTAGGTTATTTAGCGTCTGAATGAGATGAAGGTGATAATGCCGGTGAAATGAGTCCGGGGTCCAACACCGAAAGTTACCCAGCATTTGCTCATATTGGGTTGAGGGAAAACCCAGAAAAATACCTCAACCAGGTAACTTGCCCCGACCGGGAATCGAACCCGGGCCACCTGGTTTCACGGCTAGACGCGCTAACCGTTACTACACAGGTGTGGACATTGCAATCTATTTTAACACGTTCACTATAACTCGCACCCTTTCACTGTAAATCAATCTATTTTCTCTGCCACTATAACTCTGAGAATTTGCCTTGAAGCTCACTACGCTTTCACTACAACACACTGCACACCCAATATAAATCACTGGAGATTCACTATGTTTCTCTGCTTACTCACTATACTTGTAAAACAACAAAATAGTGTTATCTGTCCATACATCATCACTCAGTCTAAAACATGTAACGTCGGGTGAAACACGCCCCCTTGTCTGGATGCAAACAACTGAACAACTAGGGTAAACTAGGTAGTTATTGACCAGTATACGGTGATTGACCGCTTCCTTTTTTCAAGTATATTGTGAATAAACCATGATCGTGATTTCACTTTTTGCTGCATATACCTCTAGTAACAACCCTTATTTGTGGTTAGTTGTCGCTGTTCATCCCACTGAGTTAGTGTCTGTTGTCTGAGAGGACTGAAATCGATTGGAAATGCAACTGAACCTAAACAAGTGTAAGTAACTAGAGAAATTGCTAAGAATAATGCACGCAATAATTTATTTATTCTGCAAAGGATACATAAATTCTGGTGCTCGTTTTTACACTCACAGTGTGAGAAAAGGTATAAGGTTTCCGTCCACAGAATATTATTTTGTTAAAGTTATTATATGACATAAAAATGCCCCGTGGTCAATCACTATAAAGTGAATGGCCGCAAACTACAGTGATTGGTCGTTCATAAATTATTTGTTAGAATAATGACCAATTTCCTCAATTCTATATATGTTATCGGTTAAATGATGGGGATTTTTACAGGACTGATACTATATTATAATGCCTAAGCCAGGTAAAGTGCATTATACAGGGAAGCTTTACGAAACGCTACAGAACCTGTCCACAGTGGATTTGATTTAAATGAAGCTGCCAAGACGTTTGGTGTCCTAAAAGCAACCTTAGCGTCCAGAAGCAAATATCCCGTTGAAGGAAAAGTGTTCTTTGGTCCTCGTCCAGTGCTGGGTGAAGCCATTTGTAATAACATCAGAGAAATGACACACACTTGCTTCTGATAAGGCACAAAAGAGAAAAATGGAAGAAGAGGCAAGAGAAGGAAGGAAGCGAATAAGAAATGAAAGAAAAGGCAGCGAGAAGAGTTCTTTTCTTATTTTTTTAACTTGGTTATTTAACGACACTGTATCAACTATGAGGTTATTTAGCGTCGATGGGATTGATGGTAGCGAGATGGTATTTGGCGAGATGAGGCCGAGGATTCGTCATAGATTACCTGAAATTTGCCTTACGGTTGGGCAAAACCTCGGAAAAACCCAACCAGGTAATCAGCCCAAGCTGGAATTGAACCCGCGCCCGAACGAAACTTCGGATCGGCAGGCAAACACCTTTGCCGACAGAGCTACGCCGGTGGCGAATAGTTCTTAATGAGAAAGATCAGAAGAAGAGAAACGAAACAGACAAGAAAAAAGTGAAAATTGTGAAAATGTGTTGTTCAATCACTAATAAATGAGTATTGAATAACTGTGCAGTAGACGGTCAATCACTAATAAGCGTGTGGTCAATAACTGTGCAGTAGAGGTCAATAATTGTAAAAGTGGACTTGTTGTGTTTATTTAATTTATCTTTGCATTAAAATTTTATTTTTTCTTTTGTTTATTGATTTTGATTTGTTTCTGAATCTTCACTTGACCCAATGCCTTTAAAATTCTCTCAATAAGTTACCACTGTTTTCCGCTATTTCATTGTTTTATTATTCATTAGTTTAAGTGGTCAATCACTATACAGTTTACCCTATGTAAGTACAAATAAAATAAACCTTTAAGAAACGCTGATATCAGCTCTCACAACCGTTTCAAAATTAATAATAACCTATTAACTAAAATATTTTCAGACAACTATGGCATTCACCACGACGAATTAGACTTGCGTGCTCTCCCACCAACAGCATTTGCATCACAGCTTCTCCATCTCTTTTAAATTTATACATTATATTTAACATTTTAACATAGTTAATATCAAACTGTACAAATTAATTTTAATGATACGATCTAATAAGAATACTTAGCCTTTAATTGTATAAGGTTAATATCATGCTATGCCTTCTCCTTGTCTTATATACACACACGAGAATCTAGCATCAGTGTTCAGCTTTACCATGTACAGTTTACCTCAAGAGGCACGAAATTTATATAATTGTAAATGCCAGTACGTGCATTACTTACAATGTTATTAATTGCTAGATCAACTTATCACCTATTTTAAAAATTGTTTGCATCTCATGCACCTGAAGATGACTTTTTAAAGTCGAAAATATTAGTGACTTCGTATTAAATATTGTGATATAACAGATTATCTGACCTCACAAATTGAAAAGTGTATTTGACTGAAAATTTATTATATATAATTATTAATTGTATTCACACTTTTCTGAACCAACATGTCTTTCAAATTCAAAATAGTGTGCATAATATATTACCGTCTATTAGTAAAGTCCTTAAGCCTATTTTTAAATACGTTTTTGGTTGTTGGTAAAGCCTCTAGTAAGTCTGCAGGTAAAGCATTCCAGTCCCTGATAGTACGATTGAGAAAAGAAAACTTTCCAGTGTCCGTCCTCTGCCTTCTTTCCCTCAATTTATATGAGTGGCCGTTCCTTGAAGAGTAATTTGGCGGCTGCAACCTATTTTTTATTTCTCTCCAGGCAGGCTCACCTCTGTATGTTTTGAACAGTGCGCATAATCGAATTCGCGTTCTCCTGTCCGTGAGTGTGTCCCATTTTAATGTTGAATTATTAAGACAACGCTTGAGAGCCCGTTTTTTAATCTTTTTTTCTACTGTGTTATTACCTAATCTGTAAGGACTCCAACATGCAGCACCATATTCCATTACTGGACGAAGTAGTGAACTGAATGAGACAAGTCTTCAAAACATCAAGCCAGTCATGAAATTATGTAGTTTTTTTATTTTTCAGTTAGAATAACTTATGACAGGCTATAAACAAAGGTAAGCTCAATTATATAACATTTTTATATTAGAATAAGATATATTTTGGGGTTCTGTTTCTTCCAGGAAAAATAAAAGTACAGATTTTTTCTCGTTGCTGACTTATCTGAATAAAAATCGACCCGAAGGTTCAGGCCAGTCTCAGACTTCTAAGATATATTATATTCCAAATACGGGTCTTTGAACTGGTTCAGGAGTTGTCAGAGCGTGGAGGCGACGGACGTTCACATATCATTTCTGCATTGCAGAGCAGCCAGTTGGAAGTCTTCCAAATGAGCGAGTTTGGAGCTCTGTCATCATCCTAATTTAAGAGTGATTTGCCCTAAACCAGAGGCTCTATGCTATATGGTTCATGTTTAGACTTGGGAGGGTGATTTTTTTTACGATATCTTAGACATTTCCTATAAAAAAACTATATGAACATAGGTCCGTTTTAGAATAAAAAAGATGGCGGAGTTAGATGCATTTTTTTTAAAACGTCTCGCCCCAGTATGAATCAGACGTTATATATTCTGAAATGAGACAAGCCGATGAATCATTATTGAACTGGTTGTGAGCAATGAAGAGAAGAGAAACAAACGGATGGGAACAAATGTTCAACAAATGTATATCATTGTTCATGCATTGCAGAGCAGCCAGTTTCAGGTACAGTTAGAAGTCTTCCAAATGTGTTTTTCAAGATGCCTTTAAATTTTATGAGAATGCGATATTGTCATCATCTCGATAATTCAAGAGTGATTTGAAATGAACCGTTTCAGAACTAGAAGGCTCTTATGTCTATGGGGTTGGATGAAAGATTTGGTGTATAAGGAACGGGGTGAACGAGAAAGGCGAATTTTGGAGGCATAAAGACAGCCACGTGCAACTCTCTCGAACGATGAGCGCGATTCTTAGACCATTTTGAAAATGTGCGAAAACATCGAAAAAGTTGCATAGGTGAATATAAACTTTAAATTTGTCCGTTATCTGTCTTCGAAAGTTATACAATGGAATTAGATGCATTTTTGGAATCAAAACATATCCCGTAAGTTGAAAAAGGACGTTACATTCATGCTGAACTTTTTGAGATCAAGGTCAGTTGTTCGATGAAAGATGAATAAAATTGGAATCTGCACCATATTCAGAGGGCAATGTAGATAAGAGAAGAGAAACAAACCGGGCAGTGGGGGTTACAAATGTCCAACAAAGCGACGGTATCACCTATCGGTTGACAGCAGTTCAGTCAGACACAATAGAAATGACACAGTTCCCTAACGTTTCTACAATTAATTTCCTACAGATACTTTAGTAAGATTTCAAAATTACGAAACTAATTAACCATTTCATCCCAAACAAATAATTATACTTTACATCTATGATTTTCAAAGATGCCTGTTTATAAATTTTCATGATATTCAGAAAGGCACTTGAAAAATTGTTTTTTGTTTTGGTTTTGCGATGGATTTAGTTAATTGCATGTGCCGTTATCGATTTCTTCCAAATATTGAACAACGCTTTCCAAAAAATGACATTTGCTACCATATCGAAAGTATTTTGTCTTTAGGGTTGGATGAAAGACTTGGTTTCAAAGGAATTGGAAACTGAGGAGGCGCTAATCGAACTATTTTTTTGATGCGGCATAAAGGGATCCTTATCTCCAGAAATACTGTCACTAATCTTTCAGAGTTTATAATATCCACCATTTTTTTCAACTTATTTGTTAGCGCAGATATTATTTTACCAATTTTATCGTCTACTTGAGTCACTTTCTTGAAATTTCGATTACATCGTACCAGACTTTTCTACAAAGCTGTTATGCAACGTGAATATATAATTTAAATTTGTCCGTTATCTGTCTCTAAATGCAATTAACAAAATATACAATGGAATCTCAGATCTTTTGTGGAATCAAAGAGCCGTATCTCGTAACACGTTCGAAAAAAGGACCTATATTCATACGAACTTTTTCACTTATCAGGGAAGATATCCCAAGTCGTTCGGTAGAAATATGAATTAAATATGCCTCACCTCGCTGCATCAGTATTCAGAAGGTAATAAGTCTAGGCTCGTCCACAACGTTACGAAAAATATAAATTAAACAGGATAAGTTAGGAGGAAAGGTACTTGGTGTGAGGAGTGATAATATTAGTGATTCTGAAAAAAAACGTTTATATGAACACATGCCCTTGTTCTTAACAGTATCTGACATACAGCTGTTTGAAAATCACGGGCGTCAGTCTCATGTCCTTCACCAGCACTCACATGCTGACACAACCAAAACGACATTAGGCTGTAGTAGGATCAATGAAACGTATCCTGGGCGTTGAATCGGTCGCGGTGGAGTCATTTCTTGGCCACCGAGATCACCCACTGGATTACTGTGTGTAGGGTTGGCATAAGAGCGAAATCTACAAGCGCAAATTGGAAACAAGATTGCTCGCATTTTACATGCTTGTGCTCTAGTAAAAGAATGTCCGAATCAGCTCAGATCAGCAACACAGCAGCTGTATACAAGAGCTGCAAAGTGCATTGAAGTTGATGGTACACTTTTTGAACACGCTGTGTAAAGAAAAGTACACAATTAAACAGAACATAAGGTAACAATGTTTTAATTTACTACCACCTGCACTTTTCCCGTTCCTCGTTGTTTCCATTAGTCCACACCTGTGGAGTAACGGTCAGCGCGTCTGGCTGCGAAACCAGGTGGCCCGGGTTCGAATCCCGGTCGGGGCAAGTTACCTGGTTGAGGTTTTTTCCGGGATTTTCCCTCAACCCAATACGAGCAAATGCTAGGTAACTTTCGGTGGTGGACCCCGGACTCATTTCACCGGCATTATCACCTTCATATCATTCAGACGCTAAATAACCCTAGATGTTGATACAGCGTCGTAAAATAAGCCAATAAAATAAAAAAATAAATAAAAATGTTTCCATTAGAATGGGAACAAAAGATTGGCTTGTTCCTCTTGAAGGCGAGAAAGATTAGAACTTCAGCTGTTGAAGTTTGTGACGCGAGCTGAGGAAGGGATAATAGTATCTACCCAACTGTACACTTTTATGTCTTTTAGGTTAGGATATATTATATAATGTGTTTTATTGTGTCATTTCCATTTTAATATGTATGTTCTTGTAGAGAGTAGTTGGATGTAATCATAGGTG
The DNA here is from genome assembly GCA_025594305.2 of Periplaneta americana. Classification (NCBI taxonomy): domain Eukaryota; kingdom Metazoa; phylum Arthropoda; class Insecta; order Blattodea; family Blattidae; genus Periplaneta; species Periplaneta americana. The sequence continues at coordinate 9,725,307 of JAJSOF020000029.1, forward strand.
GGGGACCTACAAAGGAGAACTTGTTTCTGGTACAAAGCACGAACAGTCAGAAGACCCGTGCATTGGATTAGACAAAATTATGATAATATAAAATTTGTATGTATAATATTGTCCCGCGCCGTGGCATCGCGGTCTAAGGCATCACCCCTAGGACTCGCGTTACGGAATTCGCGCTGGTTCGAGTCCTCATGGGGGAAGAAATTTTCTCAAGAAATTTCGGCCAGTGTATGGGACCGGTGCCCACCCAGCATCGTGATGCACTTGGAGAGCTACGATAGGTAGCGAAATCCGGTTGCGAATACCAGCTATAACGGCTGGGGGGATCATTGTGCTAACCACACGATACCTCCATTCTGGTTGGATGATCGTCCACCTCTGCTTCGGCATGTGGGCGTGAGGCCAGCAGCCGGCTGGTCGGTCTAGGCCCTTCACGGGCTGTAGCGCCACGGATTATTATTTATTATTATTATTATTATTATTATTATTATTATTATTATTATTAATATTAATATTATTATTATTATGTATAATATTACTCAATAAGTCATTTTTAGTTTTCTCCGAAACCGTTAAGATTAGGACATATGTTCATATAAACTTTCTTGTTCAGAATCACCAATATTATCGCCCCTCAAACCATGTACCTTTCCTCCTAACTCACCTGTATATTGCTATTGAACGCCTGGCTCTATAGCTCTATACAAAGCTTTTCCGTCTCGCGGAGTGTCTCAGGTTCGGTTTAACAATATTCTAGTTGTTTCTCATTCTTTGTGGATGGACGGCAAAGGCAGAAAGCACTGAGCCATGCGGGAGTTCCAAGAACCCTTGCAAGGACGCTCAAGGTAGCATGTAATTCTTCCGAGGAAAAAAAAGAATATTTTAACTCTAAACTTTTTAAGCAGCCTATTACTTTGGTCTTCCGAAATAAGTAACATATTAAATATTTTAACGAGTAAAATATAAAGCTGCAGATAGCTGGTATTATATCACACCAACTATAAATTACACTACGGCAGACCGAACATAGAATTCAAGGTTTCAGCAGAGAACTTTTGTTGTTACCTTCAAAATTCCTGGAAAGACGAATGAGAGATACAGTTTGGATGGCGCTAGGACATTTAATATGGATGGAATTGCCATGCCAACATTCCAGAAATTCCTAGAACTAAGTTACAGTAGGATGTCGAAGCGAGAAAGGTACACACACCACCGGTGTTTGTGTGTGAGTGGGTCGAAATGCTTTTCCAGCGAAGCTTATATTTTTAGCAAACCTCAGGAAATGTTACAGATATGTCATCTCGCTCAATAAATGCAGCACCGAAAATAGCTATGGTATGCAAATAATTCACTATTGTTGAAACCAATGAATAATGGATGGCAAACCGCGATGATAGTTGCTAATTAGTTACGTTTACTCTGTTATATATAGAAAACTATACAGCGTTCGGAGTTTATAAAATACCATTGGTTATAGACGTCTTTTTAGCGGACATCTGCCTCTTTATAATTAACTAAAATAAGTTATTTACTTATTTTCTAACGTATATAAATAACAGAAATCAGATATATCCCAATTATTAAGTAAATAATGCCACTATTCCGTACCATTCCGTCGTCAGAAACCTCAGCATTTTCTTGGACGAAAATTTAAATTGGGAATGCCAAATAAAGGAAATATTCAAGAGAGTGTGCTATACCATGCATTCTCTTAACCCATTCAGAAACTTCTTCCCGCCAGAATTAAAACAGACTTTAGTGCAAACCCTCGTACACCACTGTTTGACTATTGCGACGTAATACTTACAGACTTGACAACTGACCTTTCGAACAAGCTGCAGCGTGTGCACAATATGAGTGTCAGATTCATCAGCAATGCTCACAAATTTGACCACATTACACCCTCGTTCAAATCTTTATCCTGGCTGCAACTTAGTAACCGTAGAACACTTCATTCGCTGTCTCTTCTGTTTCGAATTCTCCACACTTCTACTCCAAATTATCTTCGTTCCCGGTTTAACTACTTATCCTGCAATCACAATCTAAACACCAGGTCACAGGAGAGCCAAATCCTAGCAATTCCTGCCCATAGAACATCCCACTATTCATCCTCTTTTACTCTCTCAGTCCCCCGTGAATGGAATTCTCTACCTCAGAAGATTAGGAGCTGCCAGACAATAACCACTTTCAAGAAAGGCTAAACGATTTCTTATGGGCGCAGTCAAATTGAAGTTATAATTATGTGATCGAGTTTAATGATTTAATTTAATTTAGGTATGACTATCATTACTATTACTATTATTATTATTATTATTATTATTATTATTATTATTATTATTATTTTATTTATTTTAGACATAATTATTTTGTTGGTGTATTAGATGAAAAGTATTATCATTCTCTTGTAGTATTGTATTGCTTTGAATGGTATTGTATTGTATTAATTATGTTATATTCATAGCAATGTAGTAATTTTCGTTCATACTGGTTGAGTGGAAGAGAAGGCCGAATGGCCTTAACTCTGCCAGTTAAAATAAACCATTATTATTATTATTATTATTATTATTATTATTATTATTATTATTACTTATTCATTTATTGAAATATAAACTATTAAGTTATGTCTATTTATAAGCATTATAAAGCTTTTATATTCGAAGAAATAGTTACAAGATTGAGATTTATTCTGTTGTTTTATATATCATGGAGGCGAACACCTTGGCCTATCCATTTTTCTCCGAAACTTCGGCAAGTTGATCTCGAATGACAAGCGCGAAGTTAATGTCAAAGAGCATTATTGAAAATTAAGGAAAGGACGACTATCCATTGTCATAATTCTCCTTTTTGTCTGGTTTTCACAAGAGGAGCACTAAAGTCTGTAGCATTCTATGTAATTAGACACTGATATCACCCTTAACAGCACTAGAACTGAAATACTGAGTGGTGTCGCTGAGTATAGGTAACAGTTCCTGGGTTAGAATCCCTCGAACAGCCAGGATATTATTTTGTTGGTGGTCAATATGATGTTATGTGTTGTCTTATGCGGACGCTAATAACATGTTGACACCATGGAACAAGACTATTAGCTTTATTCACTTGTTTCTATTAGCTTTTGTCTGCAATTGTTTAATCCAAAGCCTCCTCAAATCGATGTACTGAAATATTAAAATTTCCCTTTATTCAGTACACATACATTGCCATCAAAGGAGGTAATTTTTACAAAAAAAAATAGTTTATAAATGGCAAAAAATGTGATTTTGTACGTACTGAGCCCTGCAGAACGCAGAAATGGGGAAATAAGTACATGGTGCCATTAAAAAAAACAGTCATTGGCACACTCTTTATAAACGAAAAGCACAGCACTTGAAAATTACACCTTTTGTATAAATAGTTTCTTCACAAAATTAGAAATAAAGTTACAAGCATTGTTCCGTACTTTTTACTCACACCGTACCTATATTAAAACAAATGCAAGCTAAATAGTATTTGTTCAACGTCTACACCATTAGTTACATGTAATTATTTAGCCTGACGAGGGTCTCAGACTAGAAATGTTTAGCTTTTCTGTTTATAAGTATGCATAAGGGTGTAATTATTTGACTTATTTGAACTGTTGTATCAGTGGAGCGAGGTGAGTCAGTGAAGTTATGGTTTTACAGTGCAGTGAATAGTTCCGATCAGTGATAATTTATAGCGTTAATGAAATGTGTTCTATAGTGTCAGTGAAATGTGTTACAGAGTGTCAGTGAAATGCGTCATAGTGCCACTACAGTGAGTGAGATGAGAGTAAAGTGAAAGATTATTATCAGTACCAATGTGAAACTTTTGTAGGGCCTATACATATATAGGTTGTATTGTTCAATTAGATTCATTTATTGATTAGGTTATTTTATTGTTTCTTCAGAACAAGGGTTGGGAAGTTCATGAAGAGGTCCACTGCATTTCTGAAGACGACTCTCACAGAAGAGCGGATATAATAGCAATAAACAGGCAACAACAAAAGGCTATTATCATAGATCCAACTAGACGCATGGAGAGAGATCTAAACCAAGCTCATAAGGTTGATCATGAAAAGAGGGCCATTTATGAACCTTGCATTCCCTACCTTAGTGCCAAGTATAACATCCCTCTCTTCAAATGGTCAGTGACAGGTTTATTTTTGGTGCTCGGAGTTCTTCACCAAAATTTACATATATTTTTTAAAACAATTATCAATATCATCTTTTGAAATTCAAAAAAATCATCTCGCAAATTCTTAAAGATTCCCTGCAGATTATACAGTTTCATTTAAACCACTCAGAAGGCCTTAATTAAGGATATGCTAATTTTAAATAAAGTCTTTTAGTTATAACTATAATTTTAAAGTCAATTTGTAAGATTTTATTTTATAATTGATAGTCAGTGGTGCTTAATTATTACATTTTATTTTATAACAATATTCATATTTAATTAATTATATTTTTATTTGCTATAATTTTCCGGATCCTCGTGGTCATCCTTAATTAAGCCCGGACGATTTATTTCTCTCTATTAATTGTAATTATTGTGTTAAATTGTATTGTGTATTCTTATTGTATTGTGTACATAATTGTATTGTGTATTGTATTGTAATTTTATTGTGTATTGTTTATATTGTGTATACCACTGCCACCGGGAGCTTGTCCACTTGCAGTGTAAATACATACATACATACATACATACATACATACATACATACATACATACATACATACATACTGACCGACCTCAATGTCAACCAGTCGCAAAGATTACAACGTGTTCATAATTCTTGTGTTCGCTTCGTCTGCGATGTCCGTCGCGCTGACCACATCACCCCATCCTTCCAAACTCTAAACTGGCTACGGCTTAACGAACGTAGAAATTTTCATTCTCTTGTTCTCCTTTTCCAAGTCCTTCACACTCTACACCTACCTACCTTGCCTCCCGTTTCAGTTACCTGTCATCATATCACAATCTCTTCACTCGCATGCAAAATAGCCGCATACTAGCCATACCAACACATAAGACATCATCGTATTCATCATCATACACAATCTCGCTCGCGCTTGTCGAATACCCTACCCAGTGACATCAGAGACTGTCGGAATTTAGTAGCGTTCAAAAGCAAGCTTATTAAGCATTTTCTTACTGCGTAGAATAGGTTTAATTTTTACTTAGTTAATAAAAAAATTTATTTTTTCTCTCTTCTTAATTTTTACAATGAACTGTCTAGTTTTTATTAGTCTGTTAATCTTTTAGTACTTTGATTTTTATTGTATTTGTAAATTCAATATTAATTGTAATTATAATTGTAATTGTAGTCAACTCACGGACAGGAGAACGCGAATTCGATTATGCGCACTGTTCAAAACATACAGAGGTGAGCCTGCCTGGAGAGAAATAAAAAATAGGTTGCAGCCGCCAAATTACTCTTAAAGGAACGACCACTCATATAAATTGAGGGAAAGAAGGCAGAGGACGGACACTGGAAAATTTTCTTTTCTCAATCGTACTATCAGGGACTGGAATGCTTTACCTGCAGACTTACTAAAGGCTTTACCAACAACCAAAAATGCATTTAAAAATAGGCTTAAGGACCTTACTAATAGACGGTAATTATACACAGTATTTAAAGGGTGTAAATGATATGTTGTTATTGAAGTGTTGTATCAGTGAAGAATTATGTTGTGTCAGTGAAGTGTGTTGTATCAGTGAAGAAGTATGTCGTGTCAGTGAAGTGTGTTGTGTAAGTGAAACGTGTTCCTGTCATTGAAGCTTTATAGTTTATAGTGGCAGTGCAAAGTATTTGAACAGTGAAATGTTTTTGAAGTGTTAGTGAAATCAGGATAGAATCAGTGAAATGTGTCGTAGTTCCAGTGTAGTGAGTGAGTTGACAGCGAAATGAGTGTAATGTTGAAAGGTACTTGTGCAGATATGAACATATCATACTCGTGGTTTTAGTTCGATCTTAGTTTTAAGATACAAATTAGAATATTTCAAATGTTATTTTAGTGATTGTTTCATTTAATTTAGTATATTCCCTGTTGTTATCATGTTATTATTATTATTATTATTATTAATTATTAGTATTATCATTAATTGTATTTTTAATTAATAAGTTTATTATTGTCATTATTGAGTGTAATTAGTTACCACTGCCACCGGGTATATACCCATTGCAGTGTGAATAAATACATACATGTAATATTGTAGTTGTAATCCCCTGCTAGAGGGGAAGAGAAGGCCTGATGGCCTTATCTGTACCAGGTTAAATAAATAAATAAATAAAATAAGTACATACATACATACATACATACATACATTAAACTCATGGAAAGACTAGTAAAGGAACGTTCCCCATGTACGAGATAAAGTACACGTGTCCTGAGGAAATGATGGACCAGCTAGCCTGAGTATCGAAAAAAAAAATCTCTGCCACCTGTGATCTCACAAAATAAACAGAGAACGGAAATGAGGCAAAAAAAACAAGACTGAAGGACCTTCACAGTTACATGTCCAGGCACGTGACGATCACGCTCCAGTAGGAAACAATATTCACTGCAGATCAAGAGAAAGGAGCTGCTGAGAACCAACATCAAGAGGTGCGCACTGTTACAATTGTACGCAGGAAAGAAGCCAACATCCTAGTACACGACTTAATTCCCCGTATTTTATCTCTGCTGATCTTTCACTGTAGTGTGTTCAGATTCAATCTACTATTTTTTCTCACACTGCGGATGTGACATCACGATACCGTCACTTGCAAAGGTCAAACAAAACGAACTACATCACTTCAACAACGAGAGTGGTAATAAACAGTAGTGTGCTGCTGTGAAAACGCTAGATAAACTATGAAACTACTCATTATAATTTTCAGTGTAACTTGCTTTTCTTCAACTATACTGGCTGTAAGTGTCGATTTTTTTATTTTATAACTTAAGGTAAAGTTAAACATGTGTAATTTACGTATAACATGACATAACTAAGATAACATTACGTCATATAACATAGCACAACGTTAGATAACATGTAACATAATATAATACAACATATGGGGTGATTCACAAGGATTTACCGTCCATTACGAAGTTTATTTCGAAGACATTCTCAGCAAAAAATATCATATATGTGTCCCAATCTCAATATTTTCAGAGTTAATTTGAAGTTGTGAATTTCTTTATTACTCGTACAAATAATTTATCAGCATATCAATAACAACCTCATAAAATTACTTACAAAAACACTCCCAAAAATAATATACACTTATGAAAAATAAATAAATAAAAAATTATTTGATCAACAATATTTTCACCGTTACAATTACACATATCTTCTTCTTCTTCTTCTTATTTGGTATTACAGCCCAGGTGGGCCTTAACCTCCTCTATGGCTCTCTTCCATCCTTCTCAATCCATCGCCAACTCCCTCCAATTCCTTATTCCTAATCTATTCACATCCACTCGTACACAGTTCCACCATCTTGTTCTCGGTCTTCCTCTTAATCTGGTTCCATCTGGGTTGTTATTGAAGACAATCTTCACTTTCCTTGTTGTTTCCATCCTTGTGACGTGTCCCAACCATCTCAGTCTTTGACATCTTATGTGCGCCTCCAAATCCGATTCCTTGTACAGTTCGTATATCTCATTATTATATCTGGCTCTCCATCCATCCACTGTTTCAATTGCTCCGAACATCCTTCTTAAGATTTTCCTCTCAAATACTGCTAGTTGTTTGCATGTATTTTTATTCAGAACCCATGTTTCTGTACCATATGTTATAATGGGTCTTATTAGGGTTTTGTAAATCTTGATTTTGATTTCTCTAGATATTATTTTATTTTTAACAATTGGTAAAAGTGAATAATATGCCCTGTTAGCCACATTTATTCTTCTTTGTACCTCATTCCTTAGGTCATTATTTGCTGTCAATATTGATCCGAGATATGTAAATTCTTTTACTTTTTCAAACTTATATGTTCCCATTTTAACTTCCTTCACTTGATCATTTTGTCTAAATAAAAACTAAATATAAACATTTACATAGAGATAAAAAAATTTACAGGAGAAAAAGTTCGTCCATAGGGCTGGACTCTGGAAGAGTACCCAAAACGCTCATTGCATTTCCGCGTTGAATAGCAATACTTAAGCGTTGACGCAAATAAGTAGTGCAACGGCGATCACCAGTAATGGAGATCAAAATTTGGCCGATTGAGATACCAAAACTTTAGCGTCATGACTCCAAGGACCGAAGGTCTCCACAGCAAAGGGGACAAAGATATAATTGTCTAAAAGATGAGCATATTTATCGACTTTCTTCTTCACGGCTAATTCAGCAGCAGATGCTGCGTGTCTGGAGGTATTCGGCAAGTGAGATGGAGCTAGAGTGTCAACGCAAGTGGAGTCCCAAATTAAAGATTTTCCTCTAGACCATGGAATTAAGGTGAGACCATCGGGTCATTTACCATCTGCGCGACTAATACCTGGTGGTTCCAAAAGAGACGGGATGCCACAAGAAGTCAGAGATATTTTAATGATATCATTGAGTGATGTATGTCTGGAATGCGACCCTTGCTCCTCGCACAGCTGAGTGCATGATGGCCGTAAATATCAGCAATTCCTCCGCAAATACATTGGTGTGCCTGGCAGAACTTGTTAGTAAAATACCTTTCTTATTTAATTTTAAGGGTAAAAAAAGATAACAAATAGAGAATGAACTATTCAGAAGTATCATTTCTTTAATTAGCCAAAAATGTATTGTTAATTGCTTTGTACAGATTTAGTTTTTCAATTTTTAACTAAAAATTACATCATTCGTACGATATGAGTGGTGGTATTACGGACAGTATGGTCCCATATTACAACATTACTATTCGTGTGAGAAAAATAGATGTCCAGAATAAATCGAGTCATTAAACCTTCTAATTTGTGTGTAAGGTACTGATAAAAGCGAAAGGTGTTAGGAAGTTCAATTATGCGGTATGAGCACTTCTTAATTTTCTTATACAGGGACATCATTTTAATTTTTACTTCAATTTTTATTGTACCTAAGTTTTTGAATGTACTTCACTCCCACCCCTTCTACTAATGAAGATCAACCGTCCTCCACACAGATCCAAGACTGCCTATACAGTCATAGTAGTCTTACGGTCATAGTAAACAGTACGTTCCAAAAATATGTTCGCGTTTTCCAGTGATGAAAGAGCTTTCAATATTGCATTATTTTCCATTTGCCTACGTCGCATCCCGGTTTCCCCCACCTGCTTCTATTCGCCTCTCTGTAGAGGCTAGTGGCTGGGCTGTCTTCGCTCTTTTCTGAGGACATTAATTTCTGTTAGGAATTGGACGTCTACGTAATATTATATCCATACAATTGTTTAAAATAATTTAAAAAAGAGCCTCGGTAAGTAATTAACTGTCACGTGATTTCCTCCTTTACGACGCTGCGACATTTTATGTCTGTTTTCGGATCGGGCAGAAGTGAAGATTGAATTTACAGTACGTAAGGTCTCTTTTATAGAGTAGGTACAGAATTATTTCAACATGATACGAAGTACGAACCTGGTAATTGGAATTACGTACAATTGTGTATAGTGCGATAATATGCGCATTAGAACTGAAGCCTGCATCGAAATGAACTGCCACTATTTTCAAAAATGTGTATAAATATCCATATTATGATTATTTTTCAATTTAACTTCATTCTCTATAGTGTACGCTAATGTGCTGTAGACAGTATAATATACACTGCACAATATACACGTCCGCATGGACAGCTCAGTTCGTGAGTAAAAACACTCATTGTTAAAACTGTACTGTATTTTGATTAAACAAAATCCTAATGAAAATTATCAAACTCAAAATCGCGATATTTCCTAGTTTACGTAATTGGATGAACTACTTTTCTTCCCTCCTATACCTAGTAAAGTGATTTGTTTGTATTTTACACCAGTATCATCGAACTCCAGTCGTGGAACGGGGTGTTTCCGGTTCTTAATCTTTGATCCAAAGGTATAGCCAGGTTAATATTAGAAATGTAAGTAAAAATAAAATGATGTCACTGTATAACTAGCAAAACACTGAATTCCATATAAATTCTGTATCTAGTGTGTTACCAGTGTTCATATCTTAAGCATTGTCTGCGATACCAGGCTTATTTTTTTCAGAATTTACGCAGGCAATTTGTCAATTAAGGGCTTTTTTCGAACTACTCTATCAATTTATTACTTTGATTACAAAGAAACTTTCAGTTAGGTCATATGGAGGTCTCACCTCTAATTACCCACATAAACTCTGCAGCATGTAAACAATTAATATATAAATTAATTGCGGAATTCAAGCATCAATAAAAACTTGACAAAAGGGATAATCCCTTCGGCACTGAGTACTACAGCACAAGTGACTGTACAACTGAAGACCGAAGCTGCTAATTTTTTTCAGACTCGAAATTCGCAACCTTATGCTTAATGTGGATTGCTGATTCTCTATACTTGTCTGTCTTCAGTGGTGGTGTATGTGGACAGTTTGCGAGTAGGTCTAGATGTTAACTTAATATTTTCTTTGTTAAAAGCGTCGTGATCTCTCAACGTTGGACTGGAAATAAAAAAAGTCAAATATTGTCTCTCTGTAACTGTTTCCAGAAATGCAAATAATATATAATTTAAAATCTCTTTCAGTTTCATGCTTTACCGGAAAAGTACATTCCGGTGTGCAAGGAAGCTACCGGAATTAGTGACCGTGAGTATCCGGACACCAACAACTTATACTACGTACGAGCTATTCCTCCTCAAATCGACCGAAATATAGAGAAAACTGACCTTGCAATTTCTAAATACAATGAAACTTTTCTGTTAGTATTCTGTTCTTTAACTTTTTGTTAAATTTTAACTGTTTGTATACTTTGTGACCTGGTAGAGTGTAAGAGAAGGCCCTATGACCTTAACTCTACCAATATAAATAAAGAATTATTATTATTATTATTATTATTATTATTATTATTATTATTATTATTAAACTTTTTTTGTACGTAGAGAACTGTAATACAATGGTTTGTGCAAAGTTTGAGGCATCAGAACTTGATAGTGTTTAAATTAATAATATTTAAATTTATCGTATTTTCATAAAATTAGCACATTTAAACTGTTGTAGCTCTGAAACCCTTTCACCCAATGATCAAAATCAAGGGTTATTTTTATGCTGAGAAATTAAATTTATATTGACATATAAACAGATTTTCCTACGTTTTATGGAAATGGAGAAATTGAGATTTTTCTCATTATGACAACTTTACTTAGAAAAAAATATTTTAAATATATATAGTTAGATTGCGTATTGAAAATACAAATAAACACATATTTTTTTACTGATAGTATGTTGATAAGAAAGTATTCAAAATATCAAATAAAGAAAATAAATAGTACGCGCATGAACTAACCAGCTGACAGTGAGACGGGAGGTAGCCGAGACAAGCAAGGCCAGGAGACAAACACCAAATGTTTCGTCTAGTAGCGCATAGCTGGGCTAGCTTTATCACAAGTTTTCATAAACACAGGAGTAAAATGACACCCAACGCTGGCTTATCTTCAGCTCTCGGCGGTGCATGCAGTGCTGCGTCGTTCAAGTCCAAGCGTGTGACAATAATATATTTAATACCCTCGAAACTTATTGCCATATCACTAAGCAAACAATGCCGAATCCCTCTTAATAATGCAAGGTTTTTTCTCAATATATATATATTTTTTGCATTTTTACAAATTGGCAAAAAGCCTAAAAGTAAGTAAAATCAGATTATCTGTCTCTCTGTGTACAATAAAAATAAGGATTACTTCTTAACATAACCTACCAAATGTCAGCTTCAAAATGAGCTCTCGTTCAATGTTCTGCAGTAAATGATTCCAGAGTTCTGAGAACTGAAAGAGGCTTGTTTTTATAAAATACGCTAAATTTGTCGCTCAATAGTACGAAAACCGTTTGACTTTCGATAGCATATTTTTGAAAATGCACTCCCCTCAGCACCTTGTTATAATAGGGAAAAAATTAGAGTATAAAAAAATGCGAGGTTTTTTACTGACCGATTTCATATGGAATAGCCCGTACGTACTGATGGCTTTTAAGGAATGCGGAGGTTCATTGCCGTCCTCACATAAGTCAGCCATGGGTTCCTATCCTGGGCAAGATTAATCTAGTCCTTACAATTATATCCCACCTCCATGAAATTCCTTTTAATATTATCCCCACAATTACGTCTCGGCCTCCCCAAAGGTCTTTCCCTCCGGCCTTCCAACTAACACTCTGTATTTATACTCTGTGTAGAAATATTAAGTGGGTTTAACAATTTCATCTGCTATTCGAGAGTTGCTTAACGATCAGGTTTAACATGTGAGGAAAAAATCTAAACCTTCATTATTAATCCGTTTTTCAGAAGACGCTGAAGAAATGCAGAGAAGTAAAATCGCTAAAGACGAAGAAAATGAAAGTCAAAGGGTAAAGAGCTATGTTTTACTGCTATTGTATAATGATCTCTATACTCATATGACGTAACCATGCCTGCTGAATTTCTATTTTCAGTGTTTCGTTGCCTGTCTCCTCAGCAAAGCAGGAGTGGTGAGTTATTTTTTTGCAATCAAATGTATTATAATATTAATATGTTATATTATTTTTATTTAAGCTGATACATATGTCCACATCTTCCCATATCAATTAATGTCTTCCCGATATTTGTATTTCATTCTTTTTATGCTCGGCCATGCCGAAATGTAGTAATTATACACCTGGTAGCAGTCATTTAATGCATGTCATTAAAGTACACCTATTCATTGAAGTTCAGGTTTTCGATTATTCTCGGATATGCAATCGAAAGACGAGGGAAACGTCACGGAGGCTCGAAATCCAATACTGTCGCAGAAGATTATGTTCTGTTACTATAATAATTAGCGTTAATTGTAAATAATATTCAAATAAATTCAATTTGTCATCTCGTTTTTCAATGTCGAATTCAATTTCAAGGTTATATCAAGTTTAACGTTTATCTTACTTTCTAGATTATATATCGAGGTCGTCGACATTTGTTGCCCGGAAAAAAAATCAATACTTTCGCGTCTGCGCACATCTCACAATTTACGAGATTACACAAGGTCAGTTTGCTCCCCAGTTACATAAGAATAACATGAAAACTTATGAATAATTTCAAGTCAGAAATATGGTCGAGCATAAAAAGTCGTATGAAACTTGCCTATAATGGTAATTAAGACGCTCGTATGAAAATTATGAAACTCGCTTGCGCTCGTTTCATAAACAAACATACTCGCGTCTTGATTACTATCATTATAGGCTCGTTGCATAATGTACTATTTTGCCATCACCTGCTAGAATATTTTCAACACATCTTCAAATTTTCTAACTATTTCTGTTCATAATTTTTATTTTGTTACGTTCACTAATACCATAACTATAATCATCATCACCATAATCATCTTTTTCTTTTTTTCCTATTCACTTTCATCGTTGTTGCTATCACCGCCATCTGTACATTGACATTTATTTAAAATATTGAAACTAATGGAATCAGTGCCAGGGTTTGGAAGGCTGTTAAAATTGCGTCATTTGTCCATTTCCTTACACGAATTTGAGGAGCTTGCGTCCAAAAATGCAAATTTTTCAGGAAGTGAAAAAAACTGAAATCGATCCTGACATTAATACTATGAATGTAATATTTTATGAGGTCATCGAGGGGGCTACCTACAAATTAATATTGTAAATCAGATGTGTTAACATTTAATTTTTCAAGTTACTTTTGGACGTGTTCGGTTTTGACCGATTTATTCAAGACTGACCCAAAATGAATGCAGATATCGATGGAATACAGTAAAATTATAACGGAAACATCATAAACTTATTTTCGTAAAATTATGGACTTGTTTTGTTTTGGACGCAAGCTCCTTATTTGTATATAACATATATAGCTAAGTGCATGTTTAATTAAGAAGTTAAGCCAATTCTGTATAGTTTGGTAACAGCGCATCCCCGAGTCACTTACGAAAACACACACACTCGATCAGAATAACTGCAGCAGGGTTGCCAGACTTCCTAATGGTATAAAATAACGATACGTGTTAATTTTTTATTTAATTTCCAAGGAAACTGTAAACTTCATTTAAAAACTGCACAGAGTAAAACTCAGAGTCGCAGGGATAGTACTTATCGAGCAAAACTGTGTTAATGTTTAGGGAATTTTTTCTAAGAAATGTATTCATGTGGGATTAGTATGGTATCAGATTATTTTCTTGTACTATAACCAACGATTAAGCTCTTAAAATGTGCACATATATACATGTAAATTATAATTAGAATATAATCGGAAATATTAGAAGCATATACTGTGTAAGTAATTTAGTTTGGCACAAGTGTTACATTTTTTCCAGATGAAACATGGAGACTTGAAAGTTGATTACGTAGTTCAGGTTGCTAAAAAAGCGTTTGAAGAAGATGGACGTAGTTTTGACGAAGGGAAATACAAGAAAGGTGTGACTGAATGCAATTCAATAGGTAAGTCCCATATGTCCTAAATTTGCAAATAGTAATAGAAAATGACCACGATTACGATCAAATTATCCTGTATGTAAAAATGTCACTGACATAATAAAATTCGCAGTAAGTGAAATTGTATTATATGTAGTCTATGATTCAAGAAAAATATGTGAAAAGTATTTTTTGATTAATACATAAATTTTGGCTGTTTTCCTTTGTTGCACATTTACTTTTTTAATAACAAATTCGGGACACATTTGAAAACGTGCCATTTTGAACTCTGAGTTAATGCTTTAAAACATGTTATGTGAATGCATTAGGAACATGGCATCACGAAATATTTGTTTAATAATTATGTAATAATTTGTTCATCGATTAAAACCTCGGCATTTTAAAGCTACATCATTGCTCTCAGAATTAAGGGACGACTGAAAATATGTAATTTCCGGTTAAAGTTGAAGTGATATTTAAATATCACTTGAAAGTATTTGTGTACTTCATATCACATAAAGACTTCCCCAAGCTTTACGTAAATGGCAGCATAATTGTAAAATACAGTACATTTGGCATCTACTAGAATCCAGTTGCACCGTTATTTTCTTCTCCATCAGTTTTTAAGTGTTTCGCTCCAAATGTTCCTACTATTATTGGAATTAGTGTATTCATGATTCTTGCATTAAATTAGTCATCTATTGAAAAATATTTACTTTTGATTTTTTTAATAAAATGCTTCTGTTTCTTTTCTTTTTGTTTCCTTCTTCGGAAGTGTAAACGCAAACTAAATTTTTATTTCAATTTCTGGTTGATTAGTATTTCTTCTCCACTTTTATTATTACACTAGCCGTACCCGTGCGCTCCGCTGCACCCATTAGAAATAAATATAAAGTAATTACATAATTAAAGTAGGACGTTTGATCCAGGGAACATTCGTGTTTGATAGAAGGATAAATCGTTTATTATGTTACTTAATTTAAATTGTATTTAAAATATTAAAATGCGATCATTTTGATCCAGAGACCACTCATTTGGTGCAATGACAATTCCTTTAACATGTCTCTTAATTGTTATTACCAATTATTTTTGGAACAGCGAAAATTAACAGAAAAACTTTGGCTACAGACTTATTATTATGTTTATATTATATTATATTATGAAAAAGTGTGTTGATAACGGATGTACTCGAATTAGAAAGTTTTTAATTTGTTGTGGGAACTCTTGGATCTCAGGAGGAACAACTTTTACAACAGCGCAACATAATCTGCTTGGCTCATTACCCAATTTTTTTGCATTGCCTTTATTGCATATGTATTTTATGTATTTTAACACGATTCAATTGAGCATAGTTAAAATTTGAATTATAAAATAATGGATTGCTAAGCTAACGTATTATTACTGCATACTAAATCAATACACTCTCGTTGTTCGTTAATTCTCTGAGATAAAAATGAATATGTTCATAAACATTATTATAAGAAATACAGGAAATGAATATACAGAATAACCTATCTAGTTTTCTGTGCATAAGAAGCTATTTTAATCTTACCTGTCCTCAATTCTCTCACAAGTTACTGTAATAACATTATAGCATTATGTCCATCTAGAGAAACTACACTTTCCAATGATGAAATAATAATTAATTATACAAATCGGTTAATTTAGCTTCCGATATTACTTCATACAAGCACAGAAACATTGTCTGTAGGCTATGTTTCATAGCTTTCGATTGTTGTGTCCAAGGCCCCTTATAGACGAAGTCATTTGTTTTTATTTCAATACACCGCCTTAGATGGCAGTTATTTTAATTTTAAAACTCATTTATCTCATTAAATATCAGTCCTATCAAAATTTTTCAGGGAATAAAACTTATCAGAATCATTTTTAAAGAAACTTTTGTCATGTAACATATTTTACAAAAATCAATAATAAGCGAGATATTTCGATTTATTTAACTCAGGCCCCCTTATAACCCCCCTTTTAAATCATGTATTTTGAATGCCATATAGCCTATAATCTAAGTAACAACGAACTTAATTTATATTCCAATTTTCATCGAAATCGGTCCAGCCATTATGGCGTGAAAAGGTAACAAACATACAGACAGACAGACAGACATACAAACAAAAATTTCAAAAAAGCGATGTTCGGTTTCAGGGTGGTTAATTATATATGTTAGGACCAATTATTTTTAGAAAATCGAAAATTACCAGAAAAATTTCGGCTACAGATTTATTATTAGTATAGATTTTGTGTTAAACCAATGTATATCACCACATAATAGTGTGGTAATTTCTTTACACATTAGTTTCCTTTTTACTTCATTGGGTTTATTACGAATATGCACTTTTTTCTTTTACTGTATTTCACTTTGTTTCTTTTTGTATTTCAGCCCGTGAAGGAAAATGCATGAAGAGTTACAACACATGGAAATGTTTCCTGACATTCTCAATGAAGACGTTGGTGAGTATCAAAGTGTAACTACACGCATAGCAGAAAAAGTCGCCTATTTAACGCCTCTTTTGACATTTTATATGTAGTGACTATGCAACTTATTTAGAGTCCATTACATGCGTAATTTAGCATGCGGCAATTACAAAATTCACCTCGACACATCTCCTCAGGGCGTCCTGTACTATTTATACAACCTAATGTAAATACTAAATGATGAAATAAACGAAGAGACTTCCACTGCACATGTTAGTTGATTGCTGAACAGATAGATTCACTGACAGACGTGCAAAATGGATTAACTAGCGAACGCATCGCCAGATCGACAAATAAATACGTCGACTAAGTACCGAAAAAATATGTATGTGTATGTATTTATTCACACTGCAAATGGGTATATACCCGGTGGCAGTGGTAACTAATTACACTCAATAATGACAATTAATAATAAACACAACTAATAAAAAAAAACAATAATTCATAATAATAATAATAATAATAATAATAATAATAATAATAATAATAATAATAATAAGGAGCATCCTAAAATTAAAACAATGCATGGTCACTTAAAATAACATTTAAAGTAAATCTAATTTGCATCTTAACCCTAAGCTCGAACTAAGACCCACGACTCTGACAAGTTCAAATCTGCACAAGTACCTTTCGGCACTACACTTATTTCGCTGTCAACTCACTCACTGCATTGATTCTACCTGATTTCACTAACATTTCTAACCATTTCACTGTTCAAATACTTTGCACAGCCACTTCACTGACACCAACACACTTCACTTACACAATAGACTTCACTCACACTACACACTTCACTGACAGAACACACTTTCTCACTGATAGAACACTTCAAATAAGATATCAATTACACCCTTTAACTAGTGTGTATAATATAATACCGTCTATTAGTAAAGTCCTTAAGCCTATTTTTAAATACATTTTTGGTTATTGGTAAAGCCTTTAGTAAGTCTGCAGGTAAAGCATTGCAGTCCCTGATAATACGACTGAGAAAAGAAAACTTTCCAGTGTCCGTCCTCTGCCTTCTTTCCCTCAATTTATATGAGTGGTCGTTCCTTGAAGAGTAATTTGGCGGCTGCAACCTATTTTTTATTTCTCTCCAGGCAGGCTCACCTCTGTATGTTTTGAACATTGCGCATAATCGAATTCGCGTTCTCCGGTCCGTGAGCGTGTCCCATTTTAATGGTGAATTATTACGACAACACTTAAGAGCCCGTTTTTTTTAATCTTTTCCAGTGTCTTAATATGTTCTAATCTGTAAGGATCCCAACATGCAGCACCATATTACGTTACTGGACGAACTAGTGATTTATATGCAATCTCTTTGGATTTATCAGAGCCATTCCTTAGTACCCTCATCACAAAGTGTAACGCCCTCCATGAGCAACTAAGTACTCTTTCTCACTAGAAGATCGATGGCAGCGATTAGTTGTCGATGTGATCACTGCAAGAAATAATAATAATCCTTTGATGACACATTTTCTTCTGTGTCTTTCGTTATGGCGCCGAAGAATGGAGAGGTAATGCTGCTACTGAGAAATAGGAAACAAAGAAGATGAAGAAAATATCATGATCTTCCTAATGTTTGTGCTCGACTTGAAAATGGATTGTTATGACGACTTATAGGAAGATGGAAGGACTCTTTAAATTGTTTCCAAATGTTAAAAATTCACAAGAGGACAATAATGAAACGACGTCCTGCACGCTGTTCTAAAGCATGACTGACTGCAGAACGTTGATAGTCTTGACGATCGATTGCCTAGTATGAAGACACAATTAAAAATACTTTGGTCGGCGGGAAAAGACAAGTAAGTCAAAAAATAATAATTTTTCAGGAGAGACTTTCTTTTTAATTTACTCTTAACTGAATATAAGTATAATAATGAAATTCATGTAAGTTAAAGTAAGACCCTTTTCAATTTAAAATACAAGAAAATTTATTATTTCAAATATTAAAAAAATATTAGACTTATGTGATTAGGTAGGCCTACAACAGAAAAATCAACTTTTTTTACTTATGTGCATTTTCCCGCAGGCCAAAGATTATAATGCACCAACTCGTGTAGATGCGACTACAGTCTGGACAATTAGTTGCGGTAGTGAGCAACTGCAAGCGATTGTTGACCAGTTCGTCAACTGCAAGTGGCTAATTCTATGTTAAAATTTGTTTTACAAATGCATCGATCGTTCGATGAAAGTGAGAAAGAAGCCTAAGAGATTTGTCGACTAAAAGATGGAGAAATATATCGAATGGCCCGACGAAAAATAGATCAAATTGGAGACCAATGGACAAGTCAGATGGCTCAAAAATAGACTGACTTGTCGAAAAAAAGATAAACTGAATAATCGAAGAGAGTTCACATCTAATGATCGATTAACGAATATCGACTGGTTGACGAGTGAATTAATCGAAAATTGAACCACATATGAGACAAATGTCTGACAAACGAATAAACCGACCGACCGAGAAATGGACGGACCAGAAGATGAAGGAAGTGAATAGTCGAAAAACGGATAATATACCTGCCGAAAAAATGGATTGACTGGCAGACAAGCTTAGACTGACGAAGGAACAGACCTGTCAACAAACGGATCTTATGACTGGAAAATGTCTCTGATCAGTGAAAACAGACAGACTCATCGACTACCGGAAAAATGGAGAAACGAACAGATGCGCTTACTAAGGGATGCATAGACTGACAAAGGAACTGACTGGACCGTGCGATAGACTGAAAAATTAACAGATACACTAGGCCCTAATTGTTGTTGGAGCGGTAAAGTGAGAAAAAACTTATAAGAAATTATAAGCTCTTTCATCTAACTTAAATTGTTGGAGTCTATTCTTGCATTTACGAGAGTCATTTCATAAATAATGTACAGGTTGGCAGAACTTTGAAATGGATAACGCAACAACAATGAAAATTACATCAGTTGCAGTTGAAGACTTTAGGAAGAAGCACATGTGCTTCATTTAGTTCATAGCGTACTCTGTGTTTATATCAAGAGAGCTGAAATGGAGCCTACACGTGTCTCGAGTACTGTGACAATTATTGAAGTTCGAACCCATCACAGAAATCAACACTTCCACAGTGCTTTGGATTGAGTTTGTGGTGAACTTACAGTGGACTGTAAGACAATTTCTCTTGAGCTAATAGTTTTCATGACAGTAGTGTTAGCAAGTCTGCAATGTCCAAACGTTTCTGCATCTCTTCAGCAGTCAAGCAGTGAGGGACCCATCGCGTTCAGAAATGTTTCTCTTCTTCAAATTCTTTCTCAAAATACAGAATACAGAATTTGGTTAAATCGTCGTACAATCTGAAATTTCTTCACATGTCGCTCGACGATCTTCTTCAAGAGCATCCGCCATAAGTTTCACACTTCGTTCTTGTGTTATCATCTAATGCTGACAGGAAAACGAGTAGCCCAACGAAAAACTGTACTACGGTCCACTGTAAGCTCACCACAAACTCCTCTCCGCTCTGGATTTCTGTGAAGTTTTGCCACATAAAGATTCGAGCTTTGATCTTCAATCGTCACAGTACTCGAGACACTTGTAGACTCCATTTCTAACTCTCGTAGCCTAAACACAGACTAATCGAACACACGTGCTTCTTCTTCCTCAAATGCAACTGACATAATTTCATTGGTGTTTCGTCAACCACTTCACAATTCTACCAACCTGTGCATTATTTATGAAATGGCCCTGGTAGATGTCTACAAGAAATTCATAATTTGATCATTTTTATTTTGTTCAACAGATGAGTTCTGCAAAGAAGACGGAGTGATTCCTTGCGAATTCCTTTCTTCAGAGGCTGGAGGACTGTGAAGTGAAGAAGTTCTTCTATCCCATCAGAAGCTACATTTGTTTTTATCTCTGTTATGAACTACAAGCACCAACAATCTACACTATTTCACTCTATCATCTGCTTTAAAACAAGAAATGTTTCTATCCCCATTAGTATGACATACATTTTCACTGTAAGTTGTTTTCAAAGTGATCAACTGATATGTAGTAAATAAGAAACTAATATTATGCCAATTACGTTGTTTAAATTACACGCTCAAACAAAATTCTACAGCGTTTGTGCATTTTATATTATATGATTTTGATTATATGTGTACATAATGTACAGGCCTATCTTATGTACAAAGTTTCTAAAATGCAATGTGTAAAGAACACCATGTTCTAAGAACATCAAGTTTAATTGAAAACAAGAACCTTTCCTCAATTTATGTAATGTTTCTGCCAGTGGCAACACGTGCAGTTTTTGTGAGGGAACCAATAATACAAATTCTTATATGTATAGGGGAGAGTCGGGTAGTATCGGACATCGGGTAATATCGGACAGTGAGTTTTTCATCTACCACACGATGAGTACCTGATTGAACGTTTCTGTGAATAGAGAAACAAATTCATTCAGGTACTACCATATGGTGGTAGATGAAAGAAACGCACTGTCCGATGCTACCCGATGTCCGATACTACCCGACTCTCCCCTAGTACAAAACTGGTAGCAGCCAACTCACCTAAACATATTTGAAGACCAAAGCAATTTCCCTCACTTTAGCAGAAAAAACATCAATTACGTGGGCATAGAAGTACTCATTACTGCGAATGGTTTGCAGAAGACAATCTAATCTAATCTAACGAATCCGCCTCGACAAGGATAGACGCTCAGAGAAAGAATGTTGTGCCATTTTAAGAGTAGAGAATTCAGTTCTCACGATTGAAAGATAATTTCTGCAATAAATTTCTTATTTTTAGCTTGTCTTCCATGTTCGGCATGCCACTGGTTCTGCTTTGCAAGATCTACTCGAGGACAAATTATTTAACTGTCCAATTTTATAAATATAATAACAATGTAGTTAATATTAATGAAAATGTAGTTAAACTAAATGATAATTTTTGTAGATACGAGGTATCACTTCTTAACCAATGTTATGTCAGTCTTAGGCAAAAAAAAATTACCGCTACCATACGCTAAATTCCCTTCGGAAGCCTTCGGTTGATTCCGTAAGAGCTTAGGTTTACACATGAAAGATTTTTTCCTTTGTTTTGTTTGTTTGTTTATTGCATTTTCTGTATATTTATAGGTCTAGTGTTACGAATAATCTGTAACAAAGATATATTCAAGGAGTAAATTAGGTGCTAAATAAACATCCTTTCCCTAGTCAAACGGAGTTAAACAAAACTTACGCTACAAGAGAGCGATCATTTTTTTCTGTCTAAGGCTGTACAATAATTAGTTTAAACATGTTTTACCCCGTTTGTCTAGGGTATAAGATTGAAATTTAGGTAATAATTTCAACTACTGAATTTACGTAACTTGACTTCTATTGCAAACTGTTCATTTCAGATAACATTTTATAAACTCCCTCTATATTTACAGCATTGAGTTCCAAGCTGGTATTTCGATTTAGAACCTTAATAAAAGTTTTATCGCAGTAAGAAGATGTTCAGGCAGATTTTCTGGAGATACTTCAGATTTCCTGAGATATCTTCAAAATGTCTCCTAATTCACAAGAATGGATATTATCTCGATAAAGAAAGTTACATTTACTGCAGATAGTCAATTTCATGACTTATTAGGAAGATTTTACGTGGAAAAACGTGCATTACGAAATACTGAAAGAAGTGGTTGACTCCTAAATCTTCATAGTTATTTGAATAGTGTTTAACAAAATTTGATAACTACTTCATGGAACTGAAAATAACAAAGTTATGTAAAGTTGCAACCGAAATCATCTTGATTCATAATTTTTATGTTTAGAAGATACATAGAATGGATATTTTCAATTGATGATAATAAAATGGAATTCATGAAGTCTTGAAAATTCACTATCTTCGTCTTGAGGTGAAAAAGTGATCATATTATACCTATAACTGCGGTTTGTTCGTAATTGTTATAATAAACATGGTTAGAATTGTAAAGATGTTTCTACCTTTAACAAGGCGGAGCCTTCTCGTTAACTACATAATCACTTCCTCATTCCATGCGGCCTAGTCTTCAGGCAACAATGCAATAGATAGTCGAAACGATTCACACATCAATATGGCCCCAATGAGTTGTTTGAAACTATAAAGAAAATTAATATCATTACAGGGAATTGGTTTCATTTAAATATTAATATTACAGATAATTTATTTTTAATTATTAGACAATGTTATATTAAATACTTCTCTCTGCATACTCTCCGCATTAATTAATTAACTCCTTTTGAGTGCGAATAATAAGTTTTGATTAAATTTAAATTAAGTTTAATATTTTGTTAAGGTTTAACACGTAAACGTTTCAAGTAAATCTTCAAGTCGATCATATACGGAAATCACCACAGACTTACGTCTGTTTTTAACACGCGTCCTTGTATAAAGATTGCATCACTGAAATAAAAAACGATCAAAATATGTTATTCATTTATTATTTTATTGTTGGAATGAAAAATTAAATACTTATAAAAATATCTATCTATACTAAATAAATTTTACAAGAGAAAGAGTTCATCCAAGAGTTCCATTTATACAGTATTTTAGCAATACAGTCACGAAGTTTGTGAGGGTGCTGGGAACAATAGACTGTGTCGGTACTAAAATGATAAAATTATAATTTCGGGAGGGAAAAATTCTTCCGGAGCCGGGTATCGAATCCGGGACCTTTGTTTAATCTACCACTGAGCTACCCAGGAACTCTAACCGACACCGATCCAATTTTTCCCTCTATATCCACATGACAACCGTCAAGCAACCAAGAGTGCACACTAACTCCGTGTGACTTAAATTGTGGTTTTCTGTTAACGAACAGTGACGTGTATTATGCAAATCAAGATTTCAGGTATAATATATATGGATCGGTGTCGGTTAGAGTTCCCGGGTAGCTCAGTGGTAGAGCGTTGGTACGTTAAACCAAAGGTCCCGGGTTCGATACCCGGCTCAATTTTTTTTATTTCAAGTTAGTTTTAAACTTGATTTGTTGGATGAATATTTATTACGTATTGAACTTCGTGACTGTATAGGCTAGACTGTGATTGATAGTCGAAACGATTCACATATCTGTTTGACGCCGATGAGTTGTTTGAAATTGTAATACATAATGGTGACGCGGATGTACAAAATATTTTGAAGTGTTTTCGAAATAATTTTATTATTTACTAGGAATTGTGCTTTGCGAGAAGAGCAACTGCGTTCACAGCAGCGTCTTGTGGAGCTAAAGGAGGTAAAGGCTTAAATTACAGCGTAGAAGATATTTAAGTCGGTATGTCTATGAGAATATATCCTTAAAATTCAACATTAAATGATAGTACACATAAAATACAAGTCGATTACTTCACTAAGCCGATGAAGCTGTTTTTTTAGTTTATTCCATAACTTCGCATTTAAGAATTCAACTCGTATACATAAGATGTCGTGTAGGACGCTAATATGACGTTGTACCAAAATGTAATATAATACTTTGTCCCGACTTCAGGGCATTAATGACCATGTACTGGGACTTCCCATAGAGTTACTCCATATCCACCACCATAGGCAAACTATCAGATAAGCATAGAGATCTATGTACAGGGACATCATTTTATTTTTACTTGCATTTTTATTGTACCTGCATTTCTGAATGTACTTCACTCTCACCCCTTCACAGTCAGACACACAAACTCAGTTGCATTCGAAGTTTTCAACAGTGAAGTAAACATTGCAGTGTATAGTGTGTTTGAAATATGGTTGCGTTTTCTATAGAAGAAAGAACCTGTATTAATAATAGTACTAAAAATTATATTCAAGAAACGATTTCAGAGAATATGCTTCAAAACGTTTTTAATAATATGCGTACTGAATTGAAGCCTGGAATTGTAATGAACGGCAACCATTTTCAGCAACGTGTTTAAAAATTCAGATTAGCTTATTTTGAAAACTAGAAGCAAAGGAATGCTAGTGGCATTTGTAATAAATGAGTTTGCATCCAGTGTAAGCAAATCTAAAAATGGCAAAATTTTGTCGCATCACACATTAAAATTTAAATAAAAAAAATTTCACCGATTTATGAAAGCTTAAATATTTATTTTCTCAAAAGTTTAAGTCTTACAGCTCTTTACTTATGACCCCCTCAATTTAAATTCACAGTTGATAACATCAATAATTAATATGCTAAATAAATAGACATTACATAACGTAGCCGCCTGAAAAGTTGAGTTTTCGAAAAAAAAAAAAAAATGTTACTACTCTACTGTATTTTGATAAATTCCGTAAAAGTGATGATCAAACTGAAAATCGTAATATCGTATTTCCCTGTAACATAAATGGATACACTACTTTTCTCTCCTCCTATACCTAGTAAAATGATTTGTTTACATATTGCACTAGCAACATCAAACTCCTGTAATGGAAGGGGGCAACACTGTTTCCGAGTATAGCCAGGTTAATGTTAAAAATGTTGGTAAAAATAAAGTGATGTCCCTGTATATAGGTCTATAAATATTTAATGTGTTGTTACGCAAGGAGTAACTTCAAAAGCGTGAGTGATTCTTAAATGCAAGGATGACTTTAAAATTAAGTTGTTGAACAGTTTAGAGCCACGAAGTTGTTTATCTTTACATTTTATTTGACTTCTCTGTTATTTAATAACACTGTATTAACTACTAGATTATATCGTCGATAGAATTGGTGATAGAATATGAGGCAATGTATTCGCTAAGCGATCACTTGATATTCATCTAGTATTTTATGAAAACGTGGGAATAAAACCAATCAGGTAATCAGCCCAAGGGAATCGAACCCACGCACGAACGTAATTCCGGAACAGGCAAGCACGCTACCACTCGGGCCGTGGTACAAAGTAAAATACGTCTATTTCATACATTCATCCATTTTGTGAATAATTGTTGTTTTCCTTCTTTGTACATCTGCCTTAAATACAACTTTTCTTTTAGTCAACAGTACGAAGACTGGTTGAAACCTCTTAAGTCAAACCAATCCGGTCTACTTCTAAGCCTGACAGAGTCAATGAACTAAGTACAGGGACATCATTTTATTTTTACTAACATTTCCAATATTAACCTGGCTATACCTTTGGATCAACGGTTAAGAACCGGAAACACCGTTTGCTACCCCCTTCCACTACTGGAGTTGGATGATACTGGCGTAATATAGAAACAAATCACTTTACTAGGTATACGAGGGAAGAAAAGTAGTTCATCCATTTACGTAAACTAGGAAATATTGCTATTTTGAGTTTTATTATTTTCACTAGGTTTTTGTTTAATTAAAATACAGTACTGTATTAACAATGAGTGTTTTTACTCACGAACTGAGCTTTCCATGTGGACGTATTCATTATGCAGTGTATATTATACTGTCTACAACACATTAGCGTACACTATAGAGAATGAAGTTAAATTGAAAAATAATCATAATATGGACATTTAAACACATTTTTGGAAATTGGCCGTTATTTCGATACAGGCTTCAGTTCTAATATACATATAGACTATAGACTATTGTACCTAATCCCAATTACCAGTTTCGTCCTTCGTACTAGTAACTCATGTTGAAATAATTCTGTACCTACTCTATAAAAGAATACCTTACGTACTGTAAATTCAATCTTCACTTCTGCCCGATCCGAAAAGATAAAATTACTCAGACATGCTATATACTGTCCGTCCAAGTGGTTATGTCGTAGGGTTCTAGAAAGGGAGGAAATCACGTGACAGTTAATTACTTAACGAGGCCCTTTTATTTTAGTTGTTTTAAACAGTTTTATAATATTACGTAAACGTCCAATTCCTAACAGAAATTAATGTTCCCGCAAAAGAGCTAAGACAGCCCAGCCACTAGCCTTTACAGAGAGGCGAATAGAAGCAGGTGGGGGAAACCGGGATGTGACGTAGGCAAGCGGACGACAGTACCTGTGCGAATATATGATTAAATATTGAAAGCTCTTTTGTCACTGGAAAACGCGAACATATTTCTGGAACGTACTATACTCACTAACTCAGTACTGTTTACTATATGCGGCCTTGGTTCTGTGTGGAGGACATTTGGAACTTCATTAGTAGAAGGGGTGAAAGTGAAGTACATTCAAAAACTCAGGTACATAAAAACTGAAGTACAAATAAAATAATGTCCCTGTACATTTCCCTTAAATATTTATTTTTCTTTTAGTCAACAGTTGGAATCAAATAAGTCACACCAATCCGGCCTACTTCTAAGCCTAACAGAGTCATAGAACTAAGTATTATGACAATATGTTGATGTTTAGTCTCACCCGGTAATCGGTTTCAACTGATTCTCACTGTGCCTGTTTATGGTGTCTGTGGACTAAACCTAAAAACCCTCCTGCTCATCAGCGTTAAGAATTGAAATAGGCACTGAGAGGAGAGGAGAGGAGAGGAGAGGAGAGGAGAGGAGAGGAGAGGAGAGGAGAGGAGAGGAGAGGAGAGGAGAGGAGAGGTGGTAGTATTGGGATATCTTATGCGAAGTTTTAACGCTAGATGGCAGGAGCGTTCCATGCGACGCAACATGTTGTAAGGCTATGTTATGTCATATGCTAGAGTTGATTACGTTTTCCCGCTTGTTGGTTTTCTGTGCGTGTCAAAATTATATTTACAATTATACCTAGTATAATTTCATATGATTAAGTATTTTCTTACCTCATAATTTAATTTAATTTACAATAAATAATAACGTAAACCTGTATAACATTGAGCGATTCCCCTTAAGAGATGGTTGGGGAAATCTGCAGTATGCAAAATATAGATACGAGTAATATGAATGTTCATGAACCTAAACGAGAACTCTGAGAACGAGGTGCACGAATAAAAAAATAGGAACTATGTAGAAGGTGAATGTCATCTTTAATCATTAGTATTTAAGAACCGTACGCTAAAAACAGGATATGCTGCCACCAATGTGTTCTTTTTTTTATAGAGAAGGCACTATCGAGATTAAATTCCTTGTATTTTTTCTGTAGTTGCAGAAAGATCAAACGCAATTTTTAATAGGATGATATAATATGATCGCAGTAGTATCACGATTAGTCGTGCGTTTTGTAGGTTAAGGACATGCAGTTTTGAATACTATGTAGGATAATTTTGAAAATTTGAAGTTAAAATATGGTTTTAATAATTAGGGTACAGCACATTAAATTACACAATTCACGAAATGGATTTCACTACGGATCGTCCTGGATAATAAACATCCCAGTTTATCGAGAGTTTACTGCAGGCGTAAACTTCGGAGACTCCTACAACTACTGGATATAATCTAAGCTAATATAGCTTGCTGTCGAGGTTGCATATGTTTTTATTAATTTTTCTTTTTCCTGTTCCAAAATGAAACTGTAGTCAACAATTCCTTACTTGAAGTAGTTACTTTTATTTAATAGCTAGCACTTTCGAGGCGCAATTTAATTACTTATATTTTTAAGGTTTAAAGCATATATTCAGAATTTTTCGGGACCTGATTGAAGACAAAAAGCTTTCCCTGGTTTTTACATATAGGAACACAACAAAAATTTGCCATTTTTAGTTGTTTTTAAGAGTATTTAATATACTAATACACTACGTATATCCTCAATGTTTATATACCTAAAAACAAATGCACACGCAAAGCGCATCCCTCAAAGCACACGTGCGCTAACTGTTGGTGCTAGTTCAGGATATCCCTATTAACACTACTAGTATAGTAGCAGTACAATATTTCGTATTACTACACTCTCATACGCAAAGTTTATTCAGCATTGCAACTCTTCGTGACAGAGGAATTTCCTGACCCACTGTTCAAGAACAACGTTTATTTTATTTGCTGTAAATCTACGACATAAGACTCACTTCCTTCACTTCCTTCTCGGAGAAAGTCCTGCTACACATTATTGTATTACCCTTTTTATTCCGTCTTCCTTGATCGGGTTTGAAAGTACGAGATCTTATGCAATGGTATTGTTACCTCAAATCTACCGACGACGAAAATAAAATACAGACAGAACAGGCTAGTAAGAGGAGAAAACAAACAAAGAACGAAAGACAGGAAAACTACTATAGAGTAGGACTTTTTCTACGGATAGATATCCCAGCCATTCTCTACAGCCACGAGCTTCATTACTGTTACAACGTCACCATTCTGTCATTGAAAGCATGACATTTGAAAAAAGGACTTTAAATAAAGAATCACCTGCTACCAACAGCAATACACGCTTTTCGCATTATACGCCTACATCGATGTGGGCAACGATACAGCGCTTCATTTGGATTTCAACTGAACTTAATTACTGTAAACATTTCAGTCTTATAGAGATGGCATTCTAATAGGACATGAGAGAGTGACGTCTCACAATTCAACAGGAGAGATCAAAATAATCTCCACCCGCTGTACTAATGGACAAGTCTAATCATAGTGCCACGAGAGAGAGCTTCGGGACATCGCTCACTGTGAAGGAAGCGAGAGCGACATTGCACAACAGAGACTCGTGAAATCCAGCAAACAAGGCTTGTTAAGGAAGTAACCAATTGGCTGTATCATATTCATTACCGTAGAAAAGGGTAAAGTCGATCAAAATTTTGCAATTTTTTAATGATATTGAAGTTATGCAATGGAGCGTTAGTTCCTCGGAAAATAGAATTTTGTCGTCATATCCTTCACTTATGAAGACACGTTACAAGAATTGAATTACAATCTGTAATATACTGTTTTTTTATTTGACTTGTGATCGAAGTTACCTGCTTAAATAGGGTAAAGTCGATCACCATTGAATTTTTAGTTTAAGATCGATTTTAAAATATTGCGGAGTAAAGTCGATCACTGTTTATGTTTATAAAAAAAAACAAATTAAGTGTATTACATATATTTTATTTGTTATAAGAGGTGTAAAAACAATAATAATCTTCAATATATGCCTATAGCATTACATAGTGTATCTTTTGTTGCTGTGATCACACTATTCGATACAATTAGGCCTATAGGTCTCCACTGTACAATCGTGACTATGATTGCCAACTTATAAAACATAAAAACACATTTTAATACTTCACATAACAACAAACAAAGATTTAAGAATTCAAAATTTACATAGAAATACCACGCTTCAATTATAATATAAAATGCAATTCAACATTGCTTAGGTTCATATCAGATGTTATTTGAAATCTTCCCCTCCTCATGTCACTTTAGAAACTACGTTGTTGCCATAGTCAGGTACAGAGGGGTATACAAAATATGTTCCTTTGGCAGTGCTTCTCTTACGCAAGAAATTCACCATAATTTCGTCTCCCTCTTTCCCCACTATCTCATCAATATAAGCTATACTATGACACTTTTCTGTTTATAAGTGCTGGTCCTATCTGTTTCGAGTAGGTCGATGACATGATCGACTTAACCCTACAAAGGGTACAAGTTTTCTTCAAATAATAAGTTTCAATAATAACATTTACGAACTACAAAACTATTATTTCAGGATACAATCGCAACGAAAAGTACTTACGTATACTTCCTGTCTCCTTTCATTGCTGACTGTAATTTAGAGTTTGTAAGACTTTGTTTTCATTTAAGAGAAAAAGTTGAAAATAACAATTTTCACTTCAACGGTAATTACATAGTGTTCCCTTTGTTGGCATTCGCAGGCTTTTTGTTGTCCCTCTCGCTTACATTTGCAATGTCAAGCAATGAAGTCAGCATAACAAAATTTTAACAAGTAACTGAGAAAATATATAATCTTCAATAAAAATTGCAAATGATCGATTTCACACCCACTGATTGACTTTACCCACATCCACGGTACATTAGCAATTATCATGTAACAAAAATATGAATGTCAAATATTAAAGGAAGTCAATGTAAAAGCCTGTTTATACGTACTGTTAGAAATGTTCAGAAACATAAATTCCACTGTCAAAAAATCTGAAAATTAGAATTTATAAAACAGTTATATTACCGGTTGTTTCATTATGGTTGTGAAACTTGGATTCTCACTTTGAGAGAGGAACATAGATTAAGGATGTTTGAGAGTAAGGTGTTTGGGAAAATATTTGGGGCTAAGAGGGATGAAGTTACAAGAGAATGGAGAAAGTTACACAACACAGAACTGCACGCATTGTATTCTTCACCTGACATAATTAGGAACATTAAATCCAGACGTTTGAGATGGGCAGGGTATGTAGCACGTATGGGCGAATACAGAAATGCATATAGAGTGTTAGTTGGGAGGCCGGAGGGAAAAAGACCTTTGGAGAGGCCGAGACGTTGATGGGAAAGTAATATTAAAGTGGATTTGAGGGAGGTGGGATATGATGATAGAGAATGGATTAATCTTGCTCAGGATAGGGACCGATGGCGGGCTTATGTGAGGACGGCAATGAACCTCCGGGTTCCTTAAAAGCCAGTAAGTAAGTAAGTAGTCATAATCACCACTGAAGAAAAATTGAATATAGACAATTCATAATTAAAACGTCGAAAGGGATGTTTAATTCAAATGTTGAAATACAACGAAATTCATTTCCTCGCTCTTATTTACCACTGTTCGTAGTCTTTCTATTAATTAATAATCCAGCCTTCAATAATTAAGTGAAATGTTACATTACCTACGATATTACATATTGGGTTTCGTAAGAATAAAAAATACTAATGGAGCTTTGAATTACATCACCTATGAGTAAATGAAACCCACTCTTTTTTTTTAATAGTTTGCTTCTATACAAAACCAAGGCCATCATGCATCGTGATTTATCTGTCTCTTTGTGTATTCTTCCTTTATTTCAGAATCTGTTTTTTTAGTGACGTCATAATGTGTAGACCGACTGCATGACTCGGAGCTTTGTCGTGTCACAGTATTTAATATAAACGAAATATCAGTGAGTAAATACTATAGACAGGCTGAAAGCTGTACGCAGTAATGAAGACAATATTATTTGTGACTTTGATTAGCCTGCTCACCTTCTGTTCATTTGCTGAAGTGGTAAGTTTTTAAGTATCATAAAAATGCATGTTGTTATGGTAACGTTAAGTAGTGAAATACAACACAACATAATCTGTAACATAATATAAAGCTTTAAATGTAAAGAACAGGTGCAATGCATTATGACAGTGATACTCAATCTATGGTGCGCGTACCATGCGGACTTGTCTGAAAGGGTACGCATCTCACTGACTGCGTACGGGCTATTGCATCTCAAATTGACCGAAATATAGAGAAAATTGACCTTGCAATTTTTAAATACAATTAAACTTTTCTGTCCATTGACAACTGTGATACAATGCTTTGTGTAGAGTTTGAGGCATCAGAACTTCATAGTGTTTAAATTTAAAATATTTAAATTTATCGTATTTTCATAAAATTAGCAACTTTAAACTGTTGTGTCTCCGAAACCCTTTCACCCAATGATCAAAATCATGGTTTATTTTCATGCTGAGAAGTTAAAGTTTATATTGACATATAAACAGTTTTTCTTACTTTTTATGGAAATGGAGAAATATAGATTTTTCTTCGTTCAGACTCCTTTGCCCACGAAAAAACTATATTTTTAAACTATATGGTTAGATTTCGCATTGAAAATAGAAATAAACACATATTTTTTACTGGTGCACTGTTGATAAGAAAGTATTGAAAATATCAAATAAACAAAATAAATAGTACGCGCGTGAAGTAACCAGCTGACTGTGAGGCGGGAGCTAGTCTAGGCAAGCAAGGCCAGAAGACACAAACACGTGATGTTTCGTCTAGTAGCGCATAGCTGGATTAGCTTTATCGCAAGTTTTCATAAACACAGGAGTAGAATGACGTCCAACGAACGCTTATCTTCATCTCTCGGCCAGTGCGTGCGGTACTGCGCCGTTCAAGTCTAGGCCTTTAAAAATAATTTATTTAATACCTTCGAAACTTATTGCCGAGCCCCTAAGCAAACAATGCCGAATCCCTCTTAATAATGCAAGATTTTTTCTCAATATTTTTTACATTTTTACATATCGGCAAGAAGCCTAAAAGTAAGTAAAATCATATTATCTGTCTTTCTGTATACAATAAAAATAAGGATTACTTCTTAACATAACCTACTAAATGTCAGCTTCAAAATGAGCTCCCGTTCAATGTTCTGCACTAAACGGTTCCAGAGTTCTGAGCGCTGAAAGAGGCTTGTTTTTATAAAATACGCTAAATTTGTCGCTCAATAGTACGAAAACTGTTTGACTTTCGATAGTATATTTTTGCAAATGCACTCTCCTCAGCACCTTGTATAAATAGGGAAAAAATTAGAGTATTAAAAAAAATGCGAGGTTTTTTACTGATCGATTTCATATGGAATACCCGTACGTAGAAATGATTAAATGTTTATTTTATTACACTTGCTGATAATTACTGTAGTTTACATATTTTATTTAAAATATCTACTTTTGGTTCCCCTCATGTCAGTAACATTTTACCTTATTCATTAATAACAATTAATAATAATAATAATAATAATAATAATAATAATAATAATATTAATAATAAGTAATAATACTTATGGATTTTAAGGAATCCGGAGGTTCATTGCCGCCCTCACATAAGCCCGCCATCTCTCCCTATCCTGAGCAAGATTAATCCAGTCTCTACCATCATATCCCACCTCCCTCAAATCCATTTTAATATTATCCTCCCATCTACGTCTCGGCCTCCTCAAAGGTCTTATTCCCTCCGGCCTCCCAACTAACATTCTATATGCATTTCTGGATTCGCCCATACGTGCTACATGTCCTGCCCATCTCAAACGTCTGGATTTAATGTTCCTATAATAATAATAAAATAATAATAATAATAATAATAATAATAATAATAATAATAATAATAATAATCCTGATTAAGGTTCTGGCTGATATGTACAACTATTGTCAGGCAGTACATCTCACTTGACTTATTTGTACATATCTGAAGTGTAATTAGTGTAATATGTAACTAGTCAGCGATGTATGCAATGGAGGGGGAAAGGAACAAGCCACCCTACCCCATTATTTTCTGGCAACTAGGTCAGAAGATAATGGGGTAGGGTGACGAGTTCCTTTTCCCTCCATTGCATACATCACCGATTAGCTACATATAACATTAATCAAACTTACATTCATACAAACAATTGTTCCTTCTCTGACAACATTGTTATCAAGTGAGATGTACTGCCTGATAATAGAGGTACAGTCTTAGAAAAAATTTTTCTCGTACAGATACTTTATAAGTCCCAGAAAGAAGGCAGTGCGCATGATCAGAGGACGAGCGACCTGGTTCACAAGAGAACGACTAGTTGAGGTAATAAAATTAGTTTTGTTTCGTTGTATGTCTGATCATGCCCACTGCCTCCTTTCTGGGACTTATAAAGTATCTGTACGACAGAACTTTTTTCTAAGACTGTACATATCAGCAAGAACATCAATCAGAGTAGTAATGCAATATAATATAATACAGGGACATCATTTTATTTTTACTTAAATTTTTATTCTACCTGAGTTTTTTAATGTACTTCACTCCCACCCTTCTACTACTAAACTTTCAACCGTCCTACACACAGAACCGAGGCCGCGTATGCAGTCAAAGTGCCTTACGGTGATACTAAACAGTACTGAGTTAGTGAGTATAGTACATTCCACAAATATATTTACGTTTTTCAGTGACGAAAGACCTTTCAATATTAAATCATATTTTCGCACAGGTACTGTCGTCAATTTGCTTACGTCGCATCCCGATTTTCCCCAACTACTTCTGCTCGCCTAACTGTAAAGGCTAGTGGCTGGGCTATCTTAGCTCTTTTCTGAAAACATTAATTTCTGTAAGGAATTGAACGTTTATGTAATATTATACAACTGTTTAAAATAACTTAAATAAAAGGACCTCCTTGCTTTCTACGACCCTGCGACGTAACTACTTGTATGGAAAGTAACTAGCATGTCTAAGTAATTTTATCTTTTCGGATCGGGTAAAAGTGAAGATTGAATTTACAGTACGTAAGGCTCTCTTTCATAGAGTAGGTACAGAATTATTTCAACATGAGTTACTAGTACGAAGGACGAAACTGGTAATAGGAATTAGGTACAATAGTCTATAGTGCGATAATATGCACAAAAGAACTGAAGCCTGTATCGAAATGAACGGCCACCGTTTTCAAAAATGTGTTTAAATATCCATATTATGATTATTTTTCAATTTAACTTTATTCTCTATATTGTTATGTACTGTAGCAGTATAATATACACTGCATAATGAATACATCCAATGGACAGCTCAGTTCGTGAGTAAAAATACTTATTGTTAATACTGTACTGTATTTTGATTAAACAAAAACCTAATAAAAATTATCAAACTCAAAATCGCGATATTTCCTAGTTTACGTAAATGGATGAACTACTTTTCTTCCCTCCTATACCTAGTAAATTGATCTGTTTGTATTTTACGCCAGTATCATTGAACTCCAATCGTGGAAGGAGGTAGCAAAGGTATAGCCAGGTTAATATTAGAAATGTTAGTAAAAATAAAATGATGTATCTGTATAATATAATATAATGGTTAATATTAGAAATATTAGATAAAAATAAAATGATGATATCTATATAATATAATATAATATAATATAATATAATATAATATAATATAATATAATATAATGATAATACAATATAATATAATATAATATAATAATATAATATAATATAATACAATATAATACAATATAATATAATAAATATAATATAATATAATATAATACTTTTTTTTTTCCAGGACGAGGTCGAGGACGAGGACGAGGACGAAATTTCAAAGGCAGACATTGAAGAATGCCAGAAAGAAACCGGTATCAGCTCCGGTGAGAACAGGGTTGCACTCTTTTTGATCTAATTTAATTCCCATTACCGAACAGTTGTTCATAACCTTGATGCAACCTTTACTTATCCAATCTTATCAATATAGGTCTATGCACCGATATGATTATTAAGATGAATTCTAATAAAAAATCAAGCATTATGTTTTGAACTAAATTCTTCTTTAATATGAAAAGGTACCTTCTTTGTTGTCATCTGCACTTTTACTTATTTTGTTATACTGCTATACAACTTGGAAAATTAAAATATGACTTCCTTAATACATGGGTTAGTGGGTTATGTTACGACGCTTTATCAAATGTTCTGGTTATCTAGCGTCTGAATAATATGAAGGTGATAATTCCGGCGAAAGGGTCCAGGGTCCAGCTCAGAAAGTTACCCAGCAATTCCTCTTAATGGGTTGAGTGAAAACCCCACAAAAAACCTTAACGAGGAACTTTTCCCAATCAGAATTTGAACCCGAGACCGCTCCTTTCACTGTCAGGCATGCTAGCCGTTACTCCATGGCGGTCAATACACGGGAAAATGGTGTTACACTCCTAAATTCTATTCACTGTTACTTCCTCCAAATTATTTCATAATAGTCTTACTAATAATTGTATCTCCCCTTATTGCCCCAGCTGAAAGCTAGAAAAATAATTGGTGATTGTTTGAAGATTTCTATTTTATTCCATTTTCTTTGAATATTAAACTACAAGGACATGTGCAACACTGAACCCAAAGTAGAACATGCTGAAGTACGGTTCACAGCATTCTCTTCCTGTACCAGCACAAAGAAATTGGCCGACCTTTGGAATTCGACCACCACAAGTTTTCAGTTGATACTACTCGATAAAGTTACAAATTCAATATTTTGGAAATATATGAATGTCGCTACTCTATAGTCCCGTTTCTCTAATTTCCGACAGCCAATCGCGTTGCAGGTCGCTACATTTAAACGTGTGCGTCTTGTGATTCGCTTATGAGGACGTCATTCATTTCTTAAGGCTCGATAAATACTTAATATAATCGCCCGCCATTTTGGCTCTTTCGTTGGCGTTCGCAGAAAGCACACGAGGACGTTATTTGCCGCTCAATTATTTGCTGAATTACAGTGTGTTTGATTTATTATCATAGGAGCTACGACATGATAATGTTTAACGGTGTGGCAAATAGATTCCTCGTATGGTAGCTCGGCAACGAAAGAACAAAAATGGAGAACGATACTACCTACCTAGACTTTATAAAGCCTTAACTTCCTAAGACGTAAGCAAAGAGGAGGAGTCACGCCAGGAATAACAGCGTCGCGACTATAGTAATATTCATTATTCATTCATTCACAGTGTTCTGCTTAATGGCAGCTCTTTCACTGCAAACCCAGCATTCTCCAATCTTTCATATTTTCTGCCTTCCTCTTTGTCTCCTCATATGATCCATATATCTCAATGTCGTCTATCATCTGATATCTTCTTCTGCCCCGAACTCTTCTCCCGTTCACCATTCCTTCCAGTGCATCCTTCAGTAGGCAGTTTCTTCTCAACCAGTAACCCAACAAATTCCTTTTTCTCTTTCTGATCAGTTTCAGCATCATTCTTTCTTCACCCACTCTTTCCAACACAGCTTCATTTCTTATTCTATCTAGCCATTTCATACGTTCCATTCTTCTCCATATCCACAATTGAAATGCTTCTATTAGCTTCTCTTCACTTCGTCGTAATGTCTTTGTTTCTGCACCTATACAATGCTACACTCCACACAAAGCACTTCACTAGTCTCTTCCTTAGTTCTTTTCCAGAGGTCCGCTGAAGATGCTCCTTTTTCTATTAAAAGCTTCCTTTGTCATTGCTATCCTCCTTTTGACTTCCTGGCAGCAGCTCATGTTACTGCTTATAGTACACCTCCAAGTATTTGAAGCTGTCCACTTGCTCTACTGCCTCATTTAGAATTCGCAAGTTTACCTTCCTTATTTTATTTCTATGACCATGGTTTTCATCTTGTTTGAGTTTATCATGGGATGCTATTGGGGCATGCCGCAGATGTTACAAAAATATTACTCTGTATTATAGTGATGTTTTGTGTTATTTTGTTCCAGAGGAAGCACAAAAACTTAGTACCAGCAAGCTAATCCAAGACGAATCCAATGAGTCGCACAGAGTATGTCAAATCCAAATCCATTTAAACTTAATTAATATAGTTTTCCTCAGATACATAATGCCTACAACGTTTCAAAATCCCCCTTGTCTGACTGGCTTGACTTTTCGTGGCTGGACATGGGATAGGTCCGTACACTTAGGGCCATATTCTCAATGATAGTTTAAACCAGTGATGTCAAAGCAAGCGCATTTTCTCACCTTCACATCGTGCGCGGGCATCAAGCGCTAAGTAAGGAAAGAGGAAGGGTTGTGTATATGAATAAGCAGCCTGTTGGATTAAGAAAACAGTGTAGTGCACAAACTTCAAACGGAACGTGAAATTTTATGTCGTTATTTTTATATGGCTTCTTTCTGTTTGATATTATCTATATTGTCTGTAAAACAAAAGTACTAATACCTATTTCTTAATATTGCACTTGTGTTTTAAATCATAATAACATAATAAAGAGTTAAAAAGGAATGTTCACATAAATTCCATAATAGTACAACTATACTGTACTAAATGGATGAAACACATCATTCATAAAGAAAGTGATATTCCAAAAAAAAAAAAAAAAGAGATTAAGTGTGACATGTTGAGTTGGAATTGATATTGATGGTATCTTTAGCCTTATAAAAGTAATCAATAAACTAATCAAAACAATATTACAGTACAAAGCAAAGTTACCTAGGTGCTGTACATGTTTTAAGTGTAACTAATATTACATAACAAAACTCTTATCGCATTATGCTTTTAAGGTGATATTTGTGAGCAACTTCCTATCATCAAAATATTAAATTATTTTCTCGAAATCTGCTGAAGCTATAGAGCTGACATTTTTACAACACATGGACACGTATCTTTTGCTTATGATGTAACAGTATTTGCTTTGTTAATTCATTTCCTTACAAACAATTTCCATGCTAATATTTTCAAAATTTTCAATACACTATCTTCAGTAATACGTATTTACGGTATATTAGATTTACGAAAACATCTTATAAGGTTACTAAATAAATAGGCCTATATCTGAAAATTTCACATTTCTATTAAAAAAATGAGAAAATATTTCTTTTGTATAAAAAAAATCAAACTTGTGAAAAAGGAGCATTAAAATTAAAATTTAATTTCTTATAATGCACTTATAGTTCTCAGACAAATCTAAAAAATTACCATGGATACAGTTTTAATAAGTTTTCTTCCCTTTATCTATTGAATCAGTGCTGGCCATCCCTGAATATAGCTCGACCAAGCGGCATATACTACCTCTTTCGTCTGTCTCTTTCCTTTCCGCTGGAAAGCGCTCAGGCTCTCCTGGGCTCTAAAGCGCGCGCTTGCTCCTATGGGCATCAATTGACATGACTGGTTTAAACTGTGCTTTAAACTAAAACCTTATTATCAAGTTCACTTAAGGAAAGACACCAAAGCAGCTGGCTATCCTATCCTTGACAAAAACTGGTCAGGAAACTGGTCGTAGGTCCAAAAACTCTCTCTCCTCATCTCTGTTCAAATTGGACAGAAGAGGAGTGGTCATGGTCACTTCAGGAAAGAACTACGCACAGTGGGGCTCTATAAAGAGGGATCCATCTATCGAATGTGCAAACAGAAGGAAGAGATTGCCTCCCATATCCTGTTTGACTTTCCATTCCTAGAAAGGCAAAGATTTTCCCTTTCCATAACAAGGAAAGATTTAGGGTCGTATTCATAAACAAGACTTTGGATGAAGATTCTCAAAGTCGACTTTCGTAGTAAAGTTTAACTTTGTTAAAAGTCCTATTCATAGACAATACTTCTGAGACTTTGTCTTTGACTTCAATAAGTTAAGATTTGACGATTTTGTTCTAATGTTGGCAATCACAATCACTGCCTTCTAAACGAATTAAATTAACATACAGTTGAAATAGAGTAGGCATTGCCACAATCAAAGCCATCTTTTGAGAAACAAATCAATGAACAATTGAACATCGGTACATGTTAAGCGATTGTTAGCCGTTCTTGGAGGTTTACATAAGAATAATAAATTCGTGGGCTTAGTTTGAAACTAACGTAAGTAAAATAATTGATATTTTTAGATCTTTACACCAATAGATAATAATTCGTTCTTCTACTTGATCAAAAAAATCGTAAATCAGTTCCAAACTCGTATATAACACAATAAAATTCGTAACTACAAAACATGATGGTAGAGTTAATCTGAAATAGTATTGCCTGCTAAGAATATTGTTGTGAATAAAACATCGATTGTAATTACGTTAGATTCACGTTAAGCCCTCGAATTATTTCATTATAAAGTAATTTTATTCTGAAAATACGGAAGATAAGAAGATGCGACTAATGACAGACTACTTAAAAATTAATTGAAATCAATATTCGGAAAACATTATTATGACGACCGCAGGATTAAAAATTAACTGCATATCCAAATGTATAACATATTCTCTATAGAATTAAACAGTCAAACAATATTAAGCCATCAATTACCTGTAGCGTAAAATCGCAATGAAATAAATTCAATTATTGGTGGAACAGATAATCCTCTTTGATTATTATTCGTCATTGAATGTTGAAATATGACGAGGATATCTAGTACGGTCTGTTTATCAAATCTGTACCATGATATGAATTTATTATCTATATCAGTTATTCATAGATTTCAAAAAGGCGTATGACTCGATTAAGAAGAAGTATTATATGATATTCTTATTGAATTTGGTATTCCCAAGAAATTAGTTATTAAAATGAAACATACAGCAGAGTATTATCTGATGCGTTTCCAATTCACTGCAGGCTTAGGGAGATGCACTATCACCTTTATTTTTAACTCGCTCTAGAATATGCCATTAGGAAAGTTCAGAATAACACAGAGGGTTTGGAATTGAACGGGTTACATCAGCTTCTTGTCTATGCGGATGACGTGAATATGTTAGGAGAAAATCCACAAACGATTAGGAAAACACACTTGAAGCAAGTCGATAATATTAAAGACAAAGTATATGATTATGTCTTGTGACCAGAATATTGTACAAAATGTAAATATAAAAATTGGAGGTTTATCCTTCAAGAGGTGGAAAAATTCAAATATCTTCGAGCAACAGTGACAAATATAAATTACACTCAGGAGGAAATTAAACGCAGAATAAATATGGGAAATGCCTGTTATTATTCGGTTGAGAACTTTTGTCATCTAGTCTGCTGTCAAAAAATCTAAGTTACAATTTATAAAATAGTTATATTTTGTGAAACTTGGACTCTCACTTTGAGAGAGGAACAGAGATTAAAGTGTTTGAGAATAAGGTTCTTAGGAAAATATTTGGGGCTAAGAGGGATGAAGTTACAGGAGAATGGAGAAAGTTACACAACACAGAACTGCACGCATTGTATTCTTCACCTGACATAATTAGGAACATTAAATCCAGACGTTTGAGATGGGCAGGGCATGTAGCACGTATGGGCGAATCCAGAAATGCATATAGAGTGTTAGTTGGGAGGCCGGCGGGAAAAAAGACCTTTGGGGAGGCCGAGACGTAGATGGGAAGATAATATTAAAATGGATTTGAGGGAGGTGGGATATGATGGTAGAGACTGGATTAATCTTGCGGGATCAATGGCGGGCTTATGTGAGGGCGGCAATGAACCTCCGGGTTCCTTAAAAGCCAGTAAGTATGTAAGTATCTAATAATACGCCAAGGAACATGAGCAACTTTAATAATCCCACAGATGTCTTCAATATTCTCGGAAAATTCAACAATTTTCGAAATATCAGCCATTTTTCTGATGTCCACGAGCGAAAGTCAAAGTCTAGATTTTCAGCGACTTCGAAGTAAAGTAACGATTGAAGTTTACTTTCCTCAAAGTGTCGACTGTGAATAGAAAAATGGTGACTTTGTACTTTCCAAAGTCAAGTTTGGTCCAAAGTCTTGTCTATGAATACGACCCTTAGTAATGGACACTAATGTTGGAGCCAAAATACTGTTGCTGGTCCAAGGAACATATTTGGAAAACAGTACTATTGTCCATTCCAATGTGGATGCACAATCAGCCTTTTAGGCCGACGTCCAGGAGACCTTAAAGACCACCTTAACCTAACCTAATCAAGTTCACTTTAGCTGGCTTTCTTGGTTTAAACCTACTTTAGATTAAACCACCTAGTTTCATAGTTTAAACCATGGAAAATGGTTAAACGTCGTTTTGTGTTGGTGCTTCAATATTTAGGCTAGTAGGGGAGAGTTGGGTAGTATCGGACATCGGGTAATATTGGACAGTGAGTTTCTTTCAGTCCGGCTTAAAACTCTGGTACTTTGAACATAAAATAACCGATGGTAGGTTGTTAGCCTGGCCTCCGGGTGCCAATGGAGGGGCTGCCTCCTCGTGGCTGTTGGACCAGCGTGATTTTCTGCCAGGGTTTTCTCCCTTAGCTGACATGTCCCAATTTTAAAGCGTCAGGAACTCGCTTTTCGCCCTTGCATGACTTAGCCGTAAAAAAACGTTGCCCAGGGGTCACGACGAGGACATTCATGCATAGGACTTAGTAGGAATAAATGGATTCTTGAGTTTTATTGTTACATAACAGTCAGCATGTTATGTAACCTCAAGACCACATTCTACCCCTTTGGCCTTATCACAATAAGTGATGAGCAACAGGGATTTCGTGTAGGCCGATCATGCACTGATGCCATTTTTATAGTCCGACAGATTACCGAAAAGGCCTTGGAGTTCAACAAACCAGCATTTTTATGTTTTATCGATTTAGAAAAAGCATTTGACTCTTTGCAGTTAAATACCATTTTAAAAATATTAACTAAAACAATGTAC
Source organism: Periplaneta americana (assembly GCA_025594305.2). Lineage (NCBI taxonomy): Eukaryota > Metazoa > Arthropoda > Insecta > Blattodea > Blattidae > Periplaneta > Periplaneta americana. The sequence continues at coordinate 9,768,042 of JAJSOF020000029.1, forward strand.
CAGATGGGCTGATTGCTCTTATTTTAAATATATATTCAGACAATACAGTAAGGATCAAAGTAAACGATCACCTAACAAATGCAATAGGTGTTAACAAAGGTGTTCGTCAGGGAGACTCATTGAGTCCTTTACTTTTTATTATGGTAATGGAAGAAATAATTAAAGAAACAAAGACTCAGAAAGGATATAAAATGGGAAGTAAAGAAATAAAAATGGTATGTTATGCTGATGATGTAATATTGGTAACAGAATGTGAAGATGATCTGCAAAGAATGTTACATCAGTTCAATACCAGCTGCCAAAATTATGGGTTTAAAATATCTACATTAAAGACAAAATCTATGGTCATAAGTAAGAACCCAATACGATGCAAATTAGAATTGGAAAAACAAATAATTGAACAAGTGATGTGCTTTCAATATCTTGGCTTCCAGTTATCAAGCTCAGGCCTTTTACAAACCGAAATTTTAAACCAAGTTACTAAAGCAAATAGAGTATCGGGATATTTGAACGACACCATATGGAGAAATAAATATCTCCACATTGAACCTAAGGTTCGAATCTACAAGACCGTGGTGCGCCCTATTCTCACTTATGCAGTTGAAATAAGACCTGAAACAGCAAAAACGAAACAGATGTTGGATACAACAGAAATGAAAACCTTAAGGAAAATTGTAGGAATCACAAGAAGGGACCATATACAGAATGATCAGATTAGAGAACAATGCAAAATACAACCAATCACAGAATGGACGCAAATAAGGAGACAACAATGGAATGAGCATGTATCTCGAATGGGAGAGGATAGAATTGCGAGAATCGCCAGGGATAACTACCCATCCGGAAGAAGATCCCCAGGAAGATCATTAAGCAGATGGAGAGATACTCTGGATTAACAGGCTGGAAGCCTAGAGAGAAGAGAAGAAGAAGAAAAAGAAGAAGAAGAGTTTCTTTCATCTACAACCAGATGATAGTACCTGATTGATATGGTTACGTTTCTGTGATGTCGCATACAGCTACGTAACCACGTCATTCAGGTACTACCATCTCTGGTAGATGAAAGAAACGCACTGTCCGATATTACCCGATGTCCGATATTACCTAACTCTCCCCTAAATGTTCAATCCACAACCCCACAAACATTAAGGCACCCAGGAACAGCATAAAAATCCTGTGCCTCGTATGTATGCACATTTGGTCACTAGAAGTGCTAATCAACATCGCAACTGGTTTAGCTTAATTCATAATGGGATCCAATTATTAAAAAAAAAAAACTTTAAGAATATTATCTTGAATATATTTTTTTCAGCAATTTTTGCAGTATTTAACTTTGCATATCTAAGAATTATTGTAGCAAATGCGCCTTATTTACAAGTAAAGTTTACATATTTGTAAAATTACTCATTGATTATGAAACAAAACAATTGTAAAGTGCTCAAAATTTCATTTTTAAATATCTGATTTCCTTTGTAAAGTTCAACATTACAAAGTAAAACTGTGAAACAGAAGTTTACAATTTAGGAAAAAAAATTTACATTTTATAAATATTGTAAACATTGTAAAACGGGTCTCTGGATTCATTCATTGTAACCTTGCCTAATCTGAATGCACACAAGTGTGTGTTTTCAGTTTAACATGCATAATAAATTGAATTCACCTTGTGAAGGAATGTAAACTTGTACATTAGGCCAATTCTTTCTAGGAAATGATTCTAAACCAGTCACAATATTTACTTCCATACATTTTTATTTTGTCGAAATTATGATTTTTTTTTTTCAGTGTTTCATCGTCTGTATCATCCAGAAGTACGGACTGGTAAGCATTATCCAGAAAGTAAACATTTTTTTTATATTTGCAGTACATTTATCTGTAGAAACTAGACTGAAAGCCTCAGGAAAAATATCACAATAGAATAATCAATATTTAAACTAACAAATAAAACAAAGCGCTATCGACAAAAACAATAGAAGCGTGTAAATAAAAAGAGAGAAGCAGAAAATTTGGTACCATAGCAACCATAAACATATAAACCGTAAGCTAAATGAAGGATAGATACACTGACCAATGCGACAATGAATCAAAGAGGTTCTTCCGTCATAAACACGGAACGAGTCTAAAATAATTAATCTGTAATTGGGCCTACTGCTAGTAAACATTATGTATAAAGAAATAAAATCCAGTGTTCAAACATTACACTTTTTTTACCTATATTTGGAAAAGTGGTGTGGAAAATCCTGCTCAAAACTTAAAAAAGAATAAAGTGCGGAATTTATATGGAAAATGGATAGACAAGAAATCGTGAAGCCACAATTGCCAAAGTGGCCTTATTTTCAATGAAATTACAAAATGTGATATACCTATTTTTGAAAATAAGAATTAAATAAAAATAAATTAACCAAAGAGATAGAAGAATAATCCTAGGCTGTATATTGAAATTTGGGATAATAATGTAATTTAGGCTATATTTCTCATTGTATCACTATAATCAGATTCCTACAGAATCGACTACATACTAAAATCAATTTTAAAAAATAAAACTTTATAAGAATTTCCGCATCGGAAAGAATATTAAGTTACCTCTCCCCAGAAAAAATCCGAAAAAGAATTGACGGACTTTTTGTTACCGAAATTCAAACACGTAGAACTGCCTGAAATACAGACTTCTAGATTCAAAAAGTTGCGAGTCCAAATGGGCTTGTCATGGACAAATTAGCGAACACTTGTCATTGTCTCACAATTTCTTTGTCAGTACTGTACAGGGAAAAAAATACTGCTGCAGATTGAAAGGGGCGATAGGGTACATTTAAATGACAAGAAATCCTACATTATGTTTTGTGACTAAATACATATTTAATTAAAAAATTTAGTTGGAAATTTCAGCAGTCTGGCAACATCGCCGCTAACACACTGCTCTTTATTCTCGTAACACAGATGTAAGAGGTCAACGAACCCAGGTCTGTCTAAGCGAACAATTTCCTATCTTCAGATCTGGTTACAATGTTTCAAGCTTGTCGCATTGTTCCGTGTCTTCAAATTAGTGATTTTTAATTAAATTTACACAAACCATCCACGCTATTGAAATACGCCAAAGAGTTAAATTATTTTTTTATTAGATTATCTATAAATATGAACAAAAATTACGATCACATTCGCAATAGTTACTGAATAAAAGTGTGTTAAACATTTGAAGAAAAAAAAATCTTTGGTCTTAGAAAACTATGGACTTTTTCACTTATAAGTATTACACTTTCCTGTTACAAAAAAAATGACTCGCTCTGAAAATCTGTAATGCTATTTCAATTTTCACCCTGTATTCATAGCTGCTCAACGTTTAATTCGACGAAGTGATCTACAAATTTGGCATATTAATACCAACAAGAAACTTATGGCAGCAAACGGAAGATAAATCGCATGACTTTAATTCGACAAATGCAGATTATCTGACATAAATAAATAATCGGATGGAAAACCTCGGAAAAAGCTAATGAAATGAAAAATAATTGAACCCGCGCCACGAAGTACTTCAGACCGTAAGGCAAGTCGTAAGTCTCATTCTGTGGCGTAAGAAAGTGACTAAATATAAAAGAAATAAATAAATAAATATATATATATAAAATAAATAAATAAATAAATAAGTAAATAAATACATAAGTAAATAAATAAAAGATAAATAATAAATAAACAAATAAATAAATAACTAAATAAGTAAATAAATAAATGAGAAATAAATAAATAAAATAAATAAACAAATAAATAAGTAAATAAATAAATTAAAATATATATATATATAAATAATAAATAAATAAAGTAAATAAATAAATAAATAAACAAATAAAGTAATAAATGAGTAAAAAAATAAACAAATGGAAAATAAAAAATTAATAAATAAATAAGTTAATAAATAAAAATAAATAATTAAATAAATAAACAAATAAAGTAATTAATAAAAATAAATAAGTAAATAAATAAATAAAAAATTAATAAATAAAAATTAATAAATAAATAAATAAATAAATAAGTAAATAAATAAATAAGAAAACATAAATAAATAAATAAATAATTATAATTATTAAATAAGTGAGTATAAATAAATAAATAAATAAGTAAATAAGTTAGTAAAAATAAATAAACAAAAAATAATAAATAAGTAAATAAACAAATAAATAAAAATAAATAAATAAATGAGTAAGTAAGTAAATAAAAATAAATAAAAAAATAAAAAAAATAAATAAGTAAATAAATAAATAAGTAAAAATAAGTAAATAAATAAAAAAAATAAGTAATAAAAGAAAATATAAATAAATAAATAAATAAGTAAAGAAATAAATTAAATAAATAAATGAAATAATTAATCAAAGTAAGAAATCAGCGAAAAAATAAATAAATAGGTAAATGAATACGTAAATGAATAAATACATAAATAAACACGTAAAAATAAGTAAATAAGATATTAATCAATAAACAAAAATAAAATAATAAATAAATACGTAAGTAAAGAAATAAATGAATTATAAATGAATAAATTAAATACATTAATAAAATAAATAAATACATGTAGACCTATAATAATATACTATAGAAGCAATCTTATTCTTGCGTAAAGATACGAAATTTCGTAAAATTCTAATTGTGAAATAATTAATACGTTATGCCAAGTATAAGTTTAACGACGTCATCAGAATGTGACCAGGTATACTTCGTAAAAGTAACAGAAATATTTTGTCAGATTGTCTACAGAGTGGAAGTAATACAGATTTACGTGCGTATATGTAAAGAGTCGAACCAAAACCACACATACCTAATAAATATTTTTCTCTATGGTAAATGATTAAGCAATAATTTCAGTCTAAATATGTATAATGTACGCTTCACCTGGAAAAAACAGATGAGCTGAACCTCACGTGAAATTACCTCCCGGGCTGTATTGGAATGGAACAGACGAACGGGAGCATAAACAAAAGAGTACGGAGTTGAATTGAGTATGCACTTTCATGCAGAATCTATGACATTCAACAACGAGAATTGATATAAAAACATACTTTAATAGAATAGGTCAAGTATCCTTTGTAATTAACCTTCATTACAAATTAAACTACACAAACAAAGATGGAAAATTAGCATCAAATTAATTTCTTTTCAAGACTTTTTACGTAATTTAACCCATTACTGCTTCATATGCTATCGGCATGCTGCAGTGCTTTGTATTTTGGTTTTTGTAAATTTTGATAACGGATAAATTAATTAATTAATTAAAGAAATAAATTAAATAAATATTAAATAAATAATTATATAAATAAAGTATTTAAAATAAATACAAAAGAAAAATAAATAAAATAAAATAAATAAATAAATATGTCAAAGAAATGTTAGAAATAAGTAAAATAAATAGCCCAAATAAATAAATAAATTAAAATTAAATAAAATAAAAAATAAATATGTCAAAGAAATAAATAATAAATAAATAAAATAAATAAATTACATTAAATAAACATATTATTAAAAATAAATAATTAAATAAATAAAAGATTATTAAATAAATAAAGTAAATTGATAAAATAAAATAAATTAATTAATTAGTTAAATGTATTAAATAATTAAATAAATAAATTGAATAAATGAAAGAATAATTGTATTAAATAATTAATTAATTAATTAAATTAAGCAAATAAATGAAATAAATAAATGAGATAAAGAAATTAAATAATTAATTAAATAAATTAAGTAAATACAATAAATAAATAAAGCTACTTTATGAAATGGTTTTATTGAAGATATATCCTACAGTGTTGTGAAATCATGTGAGGACTACAATATGCAAAAGTGCGCGCATTTCGTTCCATATGTCGGATAATTTATTTATTGTGAGCCAGATATTAAACTCCACAAAAATGATCTCTCTAGTTCTCTGTGACAAGGAAGCTGCCATGTAATTTTAGCATCTTCTCATGCTTATAACATTTGTTTAGTATTTTTTTCCATTACATGAGCTATACATAAATCAGATATAGATTTATGTGAAAAAATGTACAAAATTAAAACGAAAATAGTTCCGAGTACTAACGGGTTAATATTATCTTTATATTTCATGTGATTTCAACTTACCGAGACATCAGGCAGTAAACAATCTTCAAAGAAAATGTTGAAGATCGGTACCATTAGCTTCCATGCATGATGCAGATAGTCTCAACCAGTTTTGCTTGGTATTGCCTGTTACCATGGTTACCGAACTCTGGTATACAGGAACTCGCTGTCGTGCTGAAATAAATGTTCTCTGGAAACGTTTCCCTATACAGAACTTAAGCTTTATGCGAGCTGCATTTAGTTTCAGCACAAATTAGAGTCCTAACTAAACACTCTTCATTTTTAAATCTGGGCATATTCAAATGATTTGCTTGCTCCACTGAAGAGGTGCGTCTTGTGTTGACGAGCTGTGTCCAGGCAACTGAACTCCTGACTCTCAAACCATCCCCCACGCTACATCTCACATCCGACCCTGAAAACTTTATTGTACGCTAAACCTTCTTACGCGAAAGTAATCATAAACGTTTAATTTCGTCTCTTTTCATTCAATTTTTGCTAAAACTGACTACAGGTTCGCAAAATTCTAAAGGAAAAAGTTGCTCTATTGCAATTCCTCTATTTATTTGTGTCAAAATTAGGCCAATAAACATTAACATTATTATGAAATACACTAATAAATATTTATACAATTTTTAAGAAGACTTTACTTTCTGATCTGCTGTCTGTAATATATTTTATCGTATTCACTTCAAGGAATTCTTAATTAAGATCCATGTTACTTCCACTCTACATCAGTACAGTTCATAAAACTGTCCTGCAGAGACACAAACGCGAGACAGGGATTCTACAGTATCTTAAGGGCGGCAAACATTCATAACTTTGAATAAGAATTCTTTTTCAAAATTACACTGTTACGATTATAAATTATTATTTTTATTTTCAAAACACGTTTAAATAGTAGGCCTACTATTATAAAGTGTTTATACAGGGACATCATTTTATTTTTACTTCAATTTTTATTCTACCTGAGTTTTTGAATGTACTTCACTCCCACCCCTTCTACTAAGGAAGTTCCAACACCACACAGAACCAAGACCGCAGATAGTAAGCAGTACTGAGTTACTGAGTATAGTACGTTCCAGAAATATGTTCGCGTTTTCCAGTGACGAAAGAGCTTTCAATATTGAATCATATTTTCGCACAGGTACTGTCCGTTTGACTACGTCGCATCCCGATTTCCCCCACCTGCTTCTGCTCGCCCCTCTGTAATAGCTGGGCTGTCTTAGCTCTTTTCTGAAAACATTAATTTCTCTTAGGAATTGGAAGTTTACGTAATATTATACAGCTGTTTAATTTAACTTAAATAAAAGGGCCTCGTTAAGTAATTAACTGTCACGTGATTTCCTCCCTTTCTACAATCCTGCGGCATAACCACTTGGACGGACAGTAGATAGCATGTCTGAGTAATTTTATATTTTGGGGTCGGGCAGAAGTGAAGATTGAATTTACAGTACGTAGAGTAGGTACAGAATTATTTCAACATGAGTTACTAGTACGAAGGACGAAACTGGCAGTTGGAATTAGATGCAATAGTCTATAGTGCGATAATATGCACAAAAGAACTGAAGCCTGTATCGAAATGAACGGCCACCATTTTCAAAATTGTGTTTAAATATTCATATTATGATTATTTTTCAATTTAACTTCTTTCTCTATATTGTACGCTAATGTGCTGTAGACAGTATAATATACACTGCATAATGAATACGTTCGCATGGATAACTCACTTCGTGAGTAAAAACACTTATTCTTAATACAGTACTGTACTTTGATTAAAGAAAAACCTAATGAAAATTATCAAACTCAAAATCGCGATATTTCCTAGTTTACGTAAATGGATGAACTACTTTTCTTCCTTCCTATACCTAGTAGAGTGATTTGTGTTTTACGCCAGTACCATCGAACTCCAGTCTTGGAGGGGGGAGCAAGCGGTGTTTCCGGCTCTCTAAAGGTATAGACAGGTTAATATTAAAAATGTTAGTAAAAATAAAATGATGTCCCTGTATATGTATGTGAGAGAGATGTAGTCTTTTCTTCCCAAGCTTTAACATCCTTCGGGCATGGTTAGAATAATATTATGTTCTCTCCGACTGTTTTTATAATCTGTCATGACATTATTTAAATCGTTAGTATTAAAGTTCTCCATTGTGGTATCACTTCTTATGATCCTTGATTTTATCATCCAGCAACATAACTCAGAAAATTAATCTTCACTGTTTCTATTATTCTCCTGTCAGATCAATTCATCAACTAGTTTTAAGAACCAAACATAAGGACATGTATAGCCATCGTTTTACAGAATTCTAGGATAGTTTCTTTACTATTTTACACTTTAAATTTCGTTTTACTACGAGTATCTCACAAATTCTTTGAAATACAGAGAATCGTTCTATTTTTTATCACAATTATGAACTCTTAATAATAATTTATGAAACATGAAACATTACAAGAAAGTACCCCGAAAGAACAAAGCTTGTGTTCTAGGAACAGTATATTGTTCTGTAATTTTATGTTTTAGCACTAGAGTTTTACTGAAACCCTTGCCCACGTCCAAGGTCAGGGTAACAGAGGTTTACTCCTCCGAAATGCTAGACATCATCATGGTCGATCCTTAATTGCAACTGCTTTAAGAAAAAAGTCTTGGACAGTAGAAGAGGAAGATTTTGCCTTGCTACTAATGGCTCCTCTAGACGTATTGGCATCATAGCGTATTCCTAGACTACCAAGAAAGGATATATAATTGATCCTACCATAAGGATTGAAACCGGAGGATGTAAATAAAGAAAAGATCAACATTTATCTGAAAACAGTTGATTACTTCAAAGCAAAATACCAGCTTGAAGACATTGAGGTGATTGATCTTCTTATTGGAGCTCGTGGTGTGATTCCCAAGTTCTTTGAATGCTTCAGGAAGACTTCTGGACTACTGACATCATAACTTCAGTTTTGAAACGCTCTTGCCAAATTCTGGGTCATCATATTCACTCTGTTTAATTTCTCTTTCTTTACTTTATAATTCATATATGTTTATTTTAATTTTCTGTCAACAAATATATGTAAACATTTAATATTTTAAAATTAATGTAGGAAAGTATACTGAGTCCTTCTGGGCTACCTCCAATGGGAGGCAGTTAACAATTTAAATAAAAAAAATATTATCTAGTTGAAATTTTGCAATTAGTACCATGTCTTCACTTTCTTAAAATATAAATTGGTCCTCGGCAAATGAAATTGTATTTAAAACCCATCACTTAATTTTAACATTCTTCTTTAACTCAGCTTGATATTCTTACAATGTTATTGCACACACTTGTCTTACTTCTCGTTTACATATGTATGTATTTCATTCATCATTTCGAGGCTGGAACGTAGGTACACCCTGATGGAGACTACAGTACTTGAACGAGTTTAGTTATACTCATTTCCTGTCGGAAGAAGAGGGACAAACGCCAACTAGTATGCAACTAAGATGCTACTAGGACGCGAGAGAGGATAAATTTGGTCCAGTAGCTCTAACTTATGCTTGCAGGTCTTTAAAGTACCGGAAAACTCCGATATGGGACACACGGGTTAAGGCTGGTTCACAATAAACCGGAAACGAGAATCGGAACGAAAACGAAAACGGTAAAATTGTTAAAATGTGTACATTTAAATGTGAGCATTCACAATTAACGAAAAGCTTGCCGGAGCCCGGGATCGGGAACGGAGAGTTGGCCAAGTTTCAACTTTGGCGTTCAAGTTTCCGATCACAGCCCACTAAATTCACTTTATTGCCATCTAAAAGCTATTTTATCGTCGTATATTTTGTAGCAAGAAGGCCGTGACATAACCTATGCATTATTTTGTTCTGTGCTGTGCATCATGGAGCAAGTTTTATTTGATGAGATTCTAATATTGAGTGTTGAGGAAAATCCTCACGTTTACGATAAGATGAGAAAATGAAGGAGAATACGTGGGTTTCAATAGCTGCATCTTTGAACACCGAAAGGAAGCGAATCATATTTTATTATTGTATTGGTTGTATTACACACTACATATTCATGCTTCAATTCAATAACTACTGTTGTGTTCATTTTTGTTCTATTACAAATGTTTCTTCTCTAATTATTTTACGTTATGGTAGACTCAAAATAGGTTGTGACAATAAAGATGCATGGGCATATTTATAGTACCGTACCTAATGAAATGTTTCAGTTGAAATTTCGAAGTTGGTTAACCTGTGTTTATGTTGGCTGCTTTGTACTCATGAGAGAACGTCATTGGTCAATTATAGACAAATAACATCAGAATGCATAATATCGACTTTACATATCGTTATTGACATGCATATCGATATGCATAGTCGTCTACGTTCTCGGTTTATTGTGAATCAAAAATTATCATATTCACGTCCTCTGCTTCTCGTTTTCATTCTGGTTCTCGTTCCCGGTTTGTGAACCAGCCTTTAAACTTCCTCCCGGAGGACTTGCGCTCCGATCTTTTCGTCCTATAAAATCCATCGACTCCATACGGGTTTGAACCCGCAACTCTTGAATTCAGAACAGGGGCGAAATCAGTTCTACAGCTTACTTACAACTTTATCAATGGTGATAATTGTACTTTCATACATGCTCTTATCTTGATTAGCTCACTTACAGTACATAAATTGCCTTTTATGGACCACTAAACTAACTCATTTTGAACACGAAAGCTTCCAATATACAGGGTGATTCGGACCACCCGTAAGTCATTTATTTCGGAATTTAGTTTACATTTTCGTCTTTTAACATTTCTCAATATTGATGGTATTATCTTTTTGTACGTTTTCTCATTGAAAGAATAGGAATTGGTAAAAACGTTTCCTATGAAAGTTGTTTGTTTTGAAGAGCTCTATCAAATGGTACCTTATTTGACCAGGACTCCCATTTGAAATTTTAAAGTGATACGCCACTGACCCAACTTCCTGTTAGAGCTGATTAATGAAATCAAGCTCAAGTGAAAGTTCACATGTGGTTTAGTAATAAATATTTTTATCGAAAATTGGAATGCACTAGTTTCCGAAATAAATTACTGTTACAGGTGGTCTGGATGACCCGGTATTTTACAGACTTGTCAGCCTACAGTATGTAGAAAGTGAAGTAAGAACTATTATTCTATCAAAGGCGAGAAGGCTAATGGAGAATATCATGTGCCAGGGAATTATAATTCACACCACCACTACTGTAACCACTAGGATTAAACAATTAAAGTGTACAATGGATTGTAAAGTACATTGAATTATTATTTTTTTCACAGATGAGCAATGAAAAATTAGACGAGGAACTTATAATAAAGATCACAAAGACGTCCTATGAGCAAGAAAATAAGAAGTTTGGCGAAAAGAAAGAAAAGTTTTACAGAAAAGACATCAAGGACTGCAACAAATTAGGTATTTTCCATCACATTTCCAATCTTACGTAAGTGTAATTAAATGTTTAGCTACAACAAGGTTGCAACCAGCAAACTTTTCTTTGGTAAATCAATAAACACGGTCAATAAACATGGTTTAGTAAACACTTAAAGTACATAGGCCTATTGTAATATACAAACTAGGGTAGAGTGAAGTATAATGAAATCCCTTAGTTATATAACACTGATGCCAACGTGTAAAGGGTTTTAGAAACATAATTAACTGCACATATAAAAAATATAGATGCCACCTTATTCTGGCAAAACATTAAATCATCACAGATGTTAATATGCAGAGGATAATCCTGAATTTAATTTTACACCTCCCTTTATTATTAATTATTATTTCGTTAATTTTCACCTTCGCTTTTAGAATGCTTCATTGCTTATTTATTTATTTTTATTAACTGTGCAATGTTTATTGATTGAAAAAATATGTGTGTGAGCGTGTGTGCGTGTAAATGATAAATTATGTTTTATTTAACGACGCTCGCAACTGCAGAGGTTATATCAGCGTCGCCGGTGTGCCGGAATTTTGTCCCGCAGGAGTTCTTTTACAAGCCAGTAATTCTACTGACATATGTATGTATTTATTTACACTGCAAGTGTGCAAGCACCCGGTGGCAGTGGTATATACAATATTAACAATACACAATAAAATGATAACCAATACACAATAAAATTTACAATACACAATACAGTTTTACAACACATATACAATTTTACACACAATACAATAATAATACACAATACAATTTAACACAATAATAATAAAACATAAAATAAAATACCTAATTATACAATACAACCTACATAATTATGTATAGGTCCTATATAAGTTTCAATAGTCTTTCACTTTACTCTCATCTCATTCCCTGTAGTGGCACTATGACGCATTTCACTGACACTTTAGCACACATTTCACTGACACACTGTAACATATTTCACTGACACTATAGAACACATTTCACTGACACACTGTGACACATTTCACTGACACTATAGAACACATTTCACTGACACACTGTGACACATTTCACTGACACTATAGAACACATTTCATTGACGCTATAAATTATCACTGATCGGAACTGTTCACTGCACTGTAAAACCATAACTTCACTGACTCACCTCGCTTCACTGATACAACAGTTCAAATAAGTCAAATAATTACACCCTTATGCATACTGTACTTATAAACAGAACTACATTTATAAACTAAACATTTCTAGTCTAAGGCCCTCTTACACGCTAGTTTTAAATAATTTACAATTCAAACCAAGGAAGTAAACTCGTCAGCCTAGATAAATACATGTCACCTTAAAAAATTAAATGTTGAATGTCACCTTAATTTTAATTTTCTCTTTATATACAACTTTTTAAATTATTCTTGAATCTCCTTAAGGAAGGACAGCCCTCAAAGACCGCTGCAGGTAGGTCATTCCAATCATTTATAGTTCTATTTAAAAATGAGAATTTACCTACATCCGTTTTCTGTTTCCTACATTTGATTTTAAAATCATGATCGTTCCTACCATAGTACGTTGGCTTTTCTAATGAGCCGTTATGTCTACCCATGCTTTCTGACCTAGATGTGCTCTATACAATGATGTTATTCTAGTTTTCCTACTTCTGTTTTCCAAAGTTTCCCATTTAAGTTCTTTTATCGTATCGTTTCCATCTTCTCTTTTACCTTTAACAAATTTCGCTGCCCTATACTGGATTCTTTCTAAGGAATTTATCTGGTATATTCTATAGGGATCCCAACATGTAGTTCCGTATTCCATTAACGGTCGCACTAACGTTAGATATGCTATTTCCCTCGACATGACCCTATCGCATTTAAACACGCTTAAATGCCATGACCTGGGCCGGGATCGAACCCGCAACCTCGAACACAGAAGGCCAGCGCTATACTAACTACGCTACCGGGCCGACAGTATGTATTTTTTTTTATTTTAGTAGGTTATTTTACGACGCTGTATCAACATCTTAGGTTATTTAGCGTCTGAATGAGATGAAGGTGAAACGAGTCCCAGGTCCAGCACCGAAAGTTACCCAGCATTTGCTCATATTGGGTTGAGGGAAAACCCCGGAAAAAACCTCAACCAGGAACTTGCCCCTACCGGGAATCGAACCCGGGCCACCTGGTTTCGCGGCCAGAAGCGCTAACCGTTTCTCCTACTCCACAAGGACTGTATGTATGTATGTATGTATGTATGTATGTATGTATGTATGTATGTATGTATGTATGTATTTTTTTTTTTTTTTTAATATTAGTTGAACGGCATGTCCCATTACAATAAAGGTAATACTACATGCCTTGCTACCTGTATGTTTACAATATAACACATTATGTCTCGTTTCTGTCACTCTCTAAGCGTATGTAGGTCTGTTATTCTGTTGTGAAAATTTGAGTCTTTCATTATATCTATTGCCTACTCTTATCTATCCTAGATTAAATTATCCTACGTTTACTCGTCTAAATTTATAACATTGACATAGTTTGTGAATGTATGCGCATGTTCTTGCATTATGTATGTATGTATGTATGTATGTATGTATGTATGTATGTATCTATGTATGTATGTTTATTGTTATCAAATTAAAGACATTCTTATATCATCCGTTAATGTTGGACATGTTACATTCTCGCTTCCACGTACCAATCTTAACCAAATGTATACCATTTCCTACTATTATAAGTATTATAATCGATTTATTTTATGTCATTTATGCTCGACCATGCCGAAATGTACTAATTATACACCTGGTAGCAGTCCTTTAATGCATGTCATTAAAGTACAGGTCTTCAGCCAATGATAACTCAGCTTACATATGTTCAGTCAATGAGAAATCAGATTTGTACCGTTATAAAACCGCAAGTATCGATTATTCTCGGATATGCAATCGAAAGAGAATTAGCGAAAAGTCACGGAGGCTGGAAATCCAATACTGTCGCAGAAGGTTATGTTCTGTTACTATAATAATTAGCGTTAATTGTAAATAATATTCAAATAAATTCAATTTGTCATCTCGTTTTTCAATGTCGAATTCAATAATCAAGGTTATAATATTATAATATTATCAAGTTTAACGGGATTATACATCAAGGTCAATGACATTATTGTTCCTCGGAAAAAATCAATACTTTCGCGTCTGCGCACATCTCACAATTCACGACCTAGAACAAGGTCACTTCCGATCTTGTCAGATACAAATAAAATGTATAAGTCTGAATACCGCTAATTTCAAGTTAGAAATGTGGTCGAGCATAAAAAGTCGTATGAAACTCGCCTATAATGGTAATTAAGAAGCTCGTATGAGAATTATGAAACTCGCTTGCGCTCGTTTCATAAATATCCATACTCGCTTTCTTAATTACTATCATTATAGGCTCGTTGCATAATGCACTATTATCTTAGTTCTTAAAAATAATGCCTTTTCCCGTATTAACTTGTCCTTATTAATATACGGGACAACTTAAATTCCTCTTGTAATTTCTTAAAAATGTATTTTAAAATGTCTTCCTATTTCTTCACCGTTTTTTCGTTTAGTGTTCTACATTCCTCTCTATAAGTTATTTCTACATTACGTTATATTATTGGGTTTTGAATAAATATTTATGTGTCTCAGTGAAACATACAGCAGAGTCCGTATAGGTCATTTTCTATCTGATGCTTTTCCAATTCACTGCGGGCTAAAGCAGGGAGATGCACTATCACCTTTACTTTTTAACTTCGCTCTAGAATATGCCATTAGGAAAGTTCAGGATAACAGGCAGGGTTTGGAATTGAACGGGTTACATCAGCTTCTTGTCTATGCGGATGACGTGAATATGTTAGGAGAAAATACACAAACGATTAGGGAAAACACGGAAATTTTACTTGAAGCAAGTAGAGCGATCGGTTTGGAAGTAAATCCCTTAAAGACAAAGTATATGATTATGTCTCGTGACCAGAATATTGTACGAAATGGAAATATAAAAATTGGAGATTTATCCTTCGAAGAGGTGGAAAAATTCAAATATCTTGGAGCAACAGTAACAAATATAAATGACACTCGGGAGGAAATTAAACGCAGAATAAATATGGGAAATGCGTGTTATTATTCGGTTGAGAAGCTCTTATCATCCAGTCTGCTGTCGAAAAATCTGAAAGTTAGAATTTATAAAACAGTTATATTACCGGTTGTTCTATATGGTTGTGAAACTTGGACTCTCACTCTGAGAGAGGAACATAGGTTCAGGGTGTTTGAAAATAAGGTGCTAAGGAAAATATTTGGGGCTAAGCGGGATGAAGTTACAGGAGAATGGAGAAAGTTACACAACACAGAACTGCACGCATTTTATTCTTCACCTGACATAATTAGGAACATTAAATCCAGACGTTTGAGATGGGCAGGGCATGTAGCACGTATGGGCGAATCCAGAAATGCATATAGAGTGTTAGTTGGGAGACCGGAGGGAAAAAGACCTTTAGGGAGGCCGAGACGTAGATGGGAGGATAATATTAAAATGGATTTGAGGGAGGTGGATAGGGATAGGGACCGCTGGCGGGCTTATGTGAGGGCGGCAATGAACCTTCGGGTTCCTTAAAAGCCATTTGTAAGTAAGTAAGAATAAATATTTACCTTATTCTCTAATTTTGCTGGCAAGGTATTATGATATTATAATATAGCGTCTTCTTTTTATTGCAGAACAGGCATACATCTTTTTCAACATCTCCTCTTCTCTTTTTTAACCTACAAATTCCTAACTTCCACCTTACTAGATATATCCGTTGTTACCTGGTATTAATTCTCATGTGTTCTTCCTGATCCCATCCGATGTTAATTTCTTTAAACTCACTTAATGACCGTATTCTGTTCTAATTACTGCACATTTGTTGCCTCACTATGCCATTACTCCTCTCTTGAAAATAATATAAGTGATTCCCTTAAACGATAAAAGAACTTCGGAATATGTATGATAAGAACTTTCTTGTGTTAAATTTTAACATACCTTGTTAAGATGTTTCGATCTATTTTCGGTCATCTTCGGAACTGGTGCATTCCGAACAATGGTACACAGACTACTCAACATACCAATGAACCAACAGGATTACAACGAAGAGCTAAACACAATCAAATACATAGCACAAGAAAACGGATACAACCCTAACATAATAGACAACATAATACGTAAGACAAAACAAAACCACAAAAAACAGAAGAATACAACACAAACAAATAACACAAAAAATACATCACACTAACATACGAAAACAAAAACACACACAAAATTGCAACCTCATTCAAGAAATTAAACTACTGTACAACATCGCATATAGAACAAATAACACTCTACAAAAACATCTCAACACACAAACAACACAAACAAACAAATACAACCACACAGGCATATACAAACTCAAATGTAATACCAGCAACAACTTCTACATAGGACAGACAGGCAGATCGTTTCAAACACGTTAACACATCACAGCCATAACAAAATTACAAAATACCTCCACATATGCAGAACACATCACAAATGCCAACCACACCTACAGAGACATCAACACAGACATGGAAATACTGCACATCCAACCAAAAAGCCAGAAGCTCAACACACTAGAACAATATGAAATATACAAACACACGAAAACACACCCCAACGATATTCTCAACACACAACTCAATTTCAGAACACATACACTCTTTGACTCTACACTACGAACACACCCACACAGGAAACAAGAGGCGCCAAGACCAACAACGACCAGTTCCGAAGATGACCGAAAATAGATCGAAACATCTTAACAAGGTACGTTAAATTTTAACACAAGAAAGTTCTTATCATACAAATTCCGAACCGATACAGTGTTAAAAGTTCTGTAATCAAGATGGATAAAAGAACAAGTATTGCTAACAACTGCTAGAAAACTCCGAAGTTCGTGTCTTCAAACTCTACCAAGTCCGATGGATTTCGAAGGACGATAAAATTCCGGAGAAAATAAATATGGAGAACATATTATGTCGTAGAGTTACCGCACGTGAAAAATCCTGCATATGATGATCAATATTTGTCAGCCATTGACCCACACCTGTGGAGTAACGGTCAGCGCGTCTGGCCGCGAAACCAGGTGGTCCGGGTTCGAATCCTGGTCGGGGCAAGTTACCTGGTTGAGGTATTTTCTGAGGTTTTCCCTCAACCCAATACGAGCAAATGCTGGGTAACTTTCGGTGCTGAACTCCGGACTCATTTCACCGGCATTATCACCTTCATTTCATTCAGACGCTAAATAACCTAGATGTTGATACAGCGTCGTAAAATAACCCAATAAAAAAATAGAAATAAAATAAAAATTGTCAGCCATTTTGAATCCGCGTTCAATTTTGACGCTATTTTAAATAAAATACTACCAGTAATGCCATAAAAATGTTATGTTTTTGTCCCATATCTATAATAGCAATAATTACAAATATATTACTATAAATATGAAGAAAGAACTTTGGAATTTTAAATTAAATTCCTGGAATCCAAAGGCCGCAAATCAAGAACGTTTTTACCAACAAAAGTGTAACTAAATTATTTTAGTCATGTTTCGATAGCCAATCCCCAAATAATATGAGGAATTTAAAAATATTCAAATAATAATAATAATTATAATAATAATAATAATAATAATAATAATAATAATAATAATAATAATAATTTTTACTTCGCGCAAGTAAAGCGCTCGGTTTGGAAGTAAATCCCAAAAAGACAAAGTATATGATTATGTCTCGTGACCAGAATATTGTACGAAATGGAAATATAAAAATTGGAGATTTATTCTTCGAAGAAGTGGAAAAATTCAAATATCTTGGAGCAAGAGTAACAAATATAAATGACACTCGGGAGGAAATTAAACGCAGAATAAATATGGGACATGCGTGTTATTATTCTGTTGAGAAGCTCTTATCATCCAGTTTGCTGTCCAAAAATCTGAAAGTTAGAATTTATAAAACAGTTATATTACCGGTTCTTCTGTATGGTTGTGAAACTTGGACTCTCACTCTGAGAGAGGAACATAGGTTAAGGGTGTTTGAGAATAAGGTGCTTAGGAAAATATTTGGGGCTAAGCGGGATGAAGTTACAGGAGAATGGAGAAAGTTACACAACGCAGAACTGCACGCATTGTATTCTTCACCTAACATAATTAGGAACTTAAAATCCAGACGTTTGAGATGAGCAGGGCATGTAGCACGTATGGGCGAATCCAGAAATCAATATAGAGTGTTAGTTGGGACACTGGAGGTAAAAAGACCTTTAGGGAGGCCGAGACTTAGATGGGAGGATAATATTAAAATGAATTTGAGGGAGGTGGGTGTGATGATAGAGACTGGATTAATCTTGCACAGGATAGGGACCGATGGCGGGCTTATGTGAGGGCTGCAATGAACCTTCGGGTTCCTTAAAAGCCATTTGTAAGTAAGTAAGTAATAATAATAATAGTAATAATAATAATAGTGTAATAACAATAATACTGTTTTTACAGGTGACGCCACTGAAGGAAAGTGCATGGGTGGCTATAGTGCCTGGAAGTGCCTCTTCATGGTGTCTATAAAAATGGCGGTACGTATTTCTGCAGTATTCTGCGACAGAAATTTCTGATATGTCACAATTAGGTTAACTTCGTTAATAGTAAATATCCAAAACATAACAATATGTGGAATGAAAGATAGTCTGCTTGAAATTTTTGGTATGGGCTGCTAAGACTGAAGGATCAATTTTCTATGAATATTTTATTAGAAACGAAGCTCTGCACTACTTCATTTTTTATTAGTAAATTTGTAATAAAATGAAGAAAATAAACGTTACAGTCGATTTTGGTGAAATGAGTATTTCTGCAACAGGGGCATAAGGCCTTAAATAATTTCACATTCTTTTTAGACAAAAATATTCCTTAAACTAGCCGTACCCGTGCGCTCCGCTGCACCCGTTAAAAATAAATATAAATTAATTACATAATTAAAATAGGACATTTGATCCAGGGAACATTCGTGTTTGATATAAGGATAAATCGTTTATTATGTTACTTAATTTAAATTGTATTTGCATAATTAAAATGCGATCATTTTGATCCAGAGACCACTCATTTGGTCATAAAAATTATTTTAGGAAATACAGGAAACGAATGTACAGAATAGCCTATCAAGTTTTCTGTGCATAAGAAGCTATTTCAATCTTACCTCAGAAGTTACTGTAATAACATTATAGCATTATGTCCATCTAGAGAAACTACACTTTCCAATGGTGAATTAATAATTAATTATACAAATCGGTTAATTTAGCTTCCGATATTACTTCATACAAACACAGAAACATTATCTGTAGGCTATCTTTCATAGCTTTCGATTGTTGCTTTCCAAGGCCCCTTATAGACGAAGTCATTTGTTTTTTAATTCATTAAACGGCCTTAGATGGCAGTTATTTTAATTTTAAAACTCATTTATCTCATTAAATATCAGCCCTATCAAACTTTTTCATGCAATAAAACTTATCGGAAATAACTTTTAAAGAAACTTTTGTTATGCAACATTTTTCACAAAAATCAATAATAAGCGAGATATTTTGATTTATCTAATTCAGGCCCCCTTATAACCCCCCTTTTAAATAATGTATTTTGAATGCCATATAGCCTAAAATCTAAGTTACAACGAACGTAATTTATATTCCAATTTTCATCGAAATCCGTTCACTTATTATCGCGTGAAAAGGTAACAAACATACAGACAGACAGATAGACATACAAACAAAAATTTCAAAGAAGCGATTTTTGGTTTCAGGGTGGTTAAATATATATTGTAGGACCAATTATTTTTGGAAAATCGAAAATTACCAGACAAATTTCGGCTACAGATTTATTATCAGTATAGATATGTCATAAAGCAACATTTATTAAGATTTAAAAGAAGAGAATTATCGATACTCCATCAATACAGACTGTTTCAAAAATACGGGGAATAATTTCAGGTATGTATTTCCCACATGTAGACAATTTAAAATGTGTTCATTACAACATGTGTCTGGAAATGCTTCATTTCCGAGTTATGGCCTTCACAACATTGAAATTCACCGGAACGTTTTTCTTTCCGCAGGTCGTTGTCATTACAGAAGATGTTCAAAATGTCCACCTCCTGCTTGAATACAGACCTCACATCGATGTCTCATTGACTTGCGAACACGATCCCAAACTCCAGGAGTATTGCGTATGTCCTCAGAACATGCCACAATTCGATTACGAAGGGATTACAAATCAGGCACTGGAGACGAATAAACCAATGATTTTAAATGCCCCACAAGTAGAAATCGAGAGTGTTCAGATCAGGTGAGCGTGGAGGCCAAGCAATTGGGCCACCTCTACCTATCCATCGATCGATCAGGAAACCTTCGATCCAAGTACCGGCGAGCCGTACGACTGAAGTGTGTCATCATGCAAGAAGTGAATGTGTTGACGACTAATCAGTGGAGTGTCTTCTAAAACATGAGGTATGGTGTTTTCCAGGAAGTTTATGTACGCCTGCCCCGTAAGTCTGTTTACAAGTACATGGGGTCCAACTAATCGATCAACAATGATACCGGCCCACAAGTTGAGGGAGAACCGCACCTGGTGATGAATGGAACAGTTGCACGTGGGTTTTCATACGCCCATACATGCTGATTGTGGAAATTTGTTATGCCATCTCGTGTGAACTGTTCTTCATCTGTAAATAATACTAAGGCAGGAAAGTTCGGATTTACACCACACTGCTGCAAGAACCACTGACAGAACCTAACTCGTGCAGGGTAATCTGCTGGTGACAGGGCCTGTACACGTTGCAAATGATAAAGATACAATTGATACTCTTTCAACAGTCTCCAGACAGTCGTATGAGGAACATTGACTTGCAACGCTACCCTTCGTGTGCAGATAGAAGGAGTCATGTTCACAGCCTCCAGAATCTCCTCATGTACTTCTGGAGTTGTAGATCTTGGTCGTCCCCTTCCCAAACCAGGAGAGTTAAATTTTCCATACTCGCACAGACGGTAATGGAGACTTACAAATGTCTTCCGATCTGGACATCGTCGCTGTGGGTACCTCTCCTGGTACAAACGACGAGCCAGCGCAGCCTTGCCGTCCGCCTTACCGTACATGAAGTGTATCTCTGCCAGCTCTTGATTTGAATACATGTCGCACAGCCTAACGCCTACACAACACTGAATGTAACCTTCGCCTCGGAATGAACTGTCAGAGTGCCCTCTTAATGTCTCCTTTGACGGCAACGACCAGCGGAAAGAAAAACGTTCCGGTGAATTTCAATGTTGTGAAGGCCATAACTCGGAAATAAAGCATTTCCGGACACATGTTGTAATAAACTATTTTGATTGTCTACATGTGGGAAATACATACCTGAAATTATGCCCCGTATTTTTAAACACCCTGTATAGTCTGTTCATACGAACCATGTCTGTGTGTTTCCATTGCATATTGCGAATACTTTATACAAATAATGTAGGCTTCTAATGTTGAAAATTGTCATTTTATGCATTGTAATAATTATGGAGAATTAATGATAGTTAATTATTTTTATTCTGTTTCTTGTTTGCAGTTTGCTAACATACCAGACAATACCGAACCCAGTTCTTAAATGAAGTCCAGATATCCTGCATCTCATTGGACGAAGGGAATCTGTAGTAATGATAATATAATCATTGTTATAATGTTTGAAAATACACTTTTAAAATTGAGTGACTTCTGTTATTAGTTATTAATAATATAATTCACATTAACATTTAAAAACACTCACAGTGAGTTAAAAGCTCCGATTCCTATTATTCCATTCAATACAGGGTGTAAAGAATATATACTGCCAAAATATACTGGCCTTAAATCAGAAATAACTGAAGAAAAAAGTCAAATATTGATTTTGTGTAACTGTCAAGGTTTTGTCAGAAAAAAATATATTTAACGAATATAACGTTTTTGGAAAAGAGAATAGACAAACATTATTTACTCAGCCTGCCATGTACGCTGAAGCAGTCGTTTGTTACTCTGATTTGTATTGATATGTGTTGGGTTTTGGTGTAAAGTCATTGGCAATAACATTTATACTCAGTCAAAAATATGTAAACAAATATTAAACTATTATCAGTCTTAAAAATATGGTATTTTACAAATTAAAAATAAAATTATAAGAAATAATTAAATTTCACTAGATATTTTGTTCAGTAGACAGATATGTACTTCCTGTATAATGTTGGCAGTTTTATTGTTTACACTCTGTATAAATTAAAGAGAAGCATAAATATGACATCCCTAATAAAATTTTGTCTTCCAGTTTCAAGTCTTTAAATTCTTTAAATTTGATCTAAAATTTAGTTGTCAACACAAATTCTTCAGCAGTTCAACTTTAATTTCATAATCACTATAATCTTCAGAATCATTATCATCAGTACAATTGCAATCATGAACGTCTGTTACTTACAACCCCGAAAACTTTCCAATTTCATCAAAAACCTTCATCTCTCTCTGAATGAAGATTACGATAAGAGCATGAGTTTGTGAAGTATTCTATGCATTCCGAGTAGGTTAATTTTATAAATTATTTAGTACAATACATAAGATATTGAAATAAAGAAATATTTAACTGAATAAATTGATGTAATATTCACTTCTTGCTATTATTTTCGAAATCTGTTTTTTGAAGCATGGTTCATGAAGAGTTGTTAATCATTTCATGTGCAACAAAATAAAATAATAAATCCGTGGCACATAGCCCATTTAGAGTCAAAGTCGACCAGTCAAGTGCTGACCTCACGTCGCATTTGCTTCCGTAGAGGTGAACGATCATCCAACCAGCTCGAAGATAAAGTGTTCTTGGTATGTGTAACAAATGTGTTACAAAATATGTTTACATATTATGTCTCTCCCTGTCATTGCTATATAGTAATTGTGATTTTAATGTTACTTTTTATTTGTCACGAGGAATAAGCAGAAGAGTACATGATCAAGACGTATAAAATGTTAGTTTTACGCCTATCTTTATTTCCGTCGTTGGCATGTTCCTTTACCTTGAAAGTATTATAAATATCGGCCTATTGGGCGTCCAAAATGAAAGCAGACAATGAAACAAAATAATTTATTTACTTATAATTTTGTATTCGTTATTTGACGACGTTTTACCAACTGCTATGTTTATCTAGCGTCTGAGCGAGATGAACTTTATTTAATTGGTTATTTTACGACGCTTTATCAACCGCTATGATTTATCTAACGTCTGAATGAGATGAAGATGATAATGCTAGCGAAATGAGTCCACGGTCCAGAATCTGAAGTTAACCAGCATTTGTTCTTACTGGGTTAAGGGAAACCCCCGGAAATAACCTAAACCAGATAACTTGTCCTAAGCAGAATTTGAACCCAGGCGCGCTTGTTTCACAGTGTGGCATGCTAACCGTTATTCCACAGCGATGGATGAGAGAAATAAGGTGGTATTGATAACGAAATGAGTCCAGAGTTCAGTGCCGAATGTTAGACAGCATTTGCTCTTAGCTTAATGGTTTGAGGGAAAATCCCGGAAAGACCTCAAGTCCGGTAACTTTTCCCAACCACGATTTGAATCCGGATCCACTTATTTCACGGTCAGGTATACTAACAGTTAATCCACAGCGCTGCTGCTGCTGCTGCTGTTTCTGCTACTGCTACTGCTACTACTACTACTACTACTACTAGTCATAATAATACCACAGTCTACTGGGTGTTCATTTCAAAGTGTGTCATGACGTCACTGTTGTTGTCACCGATTTGAAGCGAGTTTCAGTTTATATGTTAGAGAAGTTGCCTATTATTTAAGGCGTTCTTCAATCTGAACTTGAGAACGTGTACGGTATAACTTGAACGTCGTAGCAACAGATGGCGGTCTGTACGGTCTGTGTGCTACCATAACCTCTTTCGAACTGTGTTTTGCGCGGGCAAGTCGTACGCAGGGTATTTGTTATCATCGGTTGCGTACGGTAACATTCCACAACACAAATCAAATGCTCCGTGTCCATGTTGACCGTCGAAGTTAATGTC
The DNA here is from genome assembly GCA_025594305.2 of Periplaneta americana. NCBI lineage: Eukaryota > Metazoa > Arthropoda > Insecta > Blattodea > Blattidae > Periplaneta > Periplaneta americana. Next base: position 9,792,632 of record JAJSOF020000029.1, read on the forward strand.
AACAAATACGTAAGTAATCGTCTTAACCCTCTCCCCATATCCCGACAGTACGTATTTCCAAACAGTTCACATTCCTGCCACTACCGGCGTTACCGTACGTATCGGCACGTACTCTTCAGAATGAACGCCGTACTTGCTAGCCAACTTCTCTGCCTCTTAGATTATACACCTGAGCTGCGGAAGTGTAGGAAGATTGAATTCTCTAGGCTCATCAGCTAGCCACATGACGGCATACAGCGAGCCAAGACACATTTGAACTGAACACCCAGTAGAATATACAGTCACGAAGCTCAATACGTAATAAATATGTATCCATAGATAGTTACTATTTATTTATTTATTCTGGTAGAGTTAAGGACATGAGGGCTTCTCTTCCACACTACCAGAAGTGAAATACATAATGAAACAATGACAGAAATAGTAAAGTTATACTTAAATATAAAAATAATTTTCATGCACATTAATAAGCTTACACGGGCTATAATGAAATATTAACTGAACATGATACATAATTAAGTTATTTACAATTCATATTCTAATTCTACTTTATGATATGCCTAAATGACAATTTATATACACGCAGAATAACCTATAAAAAATCGTCTAACACAAATCAATTTCATGCAAAGATATGTATTTCTTAATTTAAATTGATTAACCGTTCGGCAATCCCTGGCATGACGAGGTAAGGAGTTCCATAGGCGACAAACTGACACGGTGAAAGAGGATGAATAGAAAGAGGTGCGGTGACGAGGAATTGATAATGACTGATGTTGATTCCCTAACGTTGTAAGGTATTCAAAGCGAGTTCTCAGCTATTTTGGAGTAGAAGTGAACAATATTCTAAACAGAACAGATAAAGAATGTGCTGTTCTACGTTCCTTTAGGCGGACAAAAGAATTAACTTCAAAAGATGGCGATATATGGTCAAATTTACGCAAATTTACGAGTTTTGCAGATGAAGCTGACACACACATTATGAACACGTTGTAGTCTTTCAAGTAAATATATGACAGTTATATTTGTCAAGAGAGAATCGCAGTAATGAAAATGGGGCATCTCCAGCGATTCAATAATGTTTCTTTTTATGGAAAGAGGCAGAGACTTTCGTAAGTGATTTAGAGAGTGAAGCAATGAAAATGTTCTGTCACAGATGTGAGTAACTTGACTATTCCAGTTTAGATTTCTGTCCATTAATAGTCCAAGATTTTTTGTGCGAGATCGTGTGTATTTGCTTGGTTTCCGCACAAAACCAATCCACGGAAAGTCTAAAATTCAACATTCAATATTCCCAACCTAACACACATAACAATTTCCCTCTTCTTACTGCTTAAATGACATATTGATTTTACTGCTTTAGGATTTTAACATATTATTTTTAGAGACGTTCAATATAGTAATAATTATAAATTGGAAACTTACCACTGCAATTTCACCTAAATTGCACTGTTAATTATTGTTTTTAAATATTTGCAGAAATTAAGTAAACTCTACAACTCCACTAAAGTTACTGCATTCGTGATGCAAGTAACATTAAGGAAGCCGTGAGAAAATCAACAAGATTCCATAGACTGGGGGAAAAAAGACAGACGTATATCACGGCCTGCTGGAGTATAGTAAACACAGAAAACATTTTAAAGCAACAATGTTGAACATAGATATTTTTGTTTTGCAAATTTGCCGTCATTGAACAGAAACCAAGATGGAGATTTCATTGCAACTAATCAGAAATTCCTCTTTCAGGTATGTAATAAACGATATTCGCACAAAATAATGTACGATACACGATCGGTATGTTTTCTTTCAATTCTCGCAAATTAAAAAACTCAACTACCTTTCGCTTTTTCAAACTTTTCCTCGAACATGAAAACTTCAACATACCGCTCTTGTAACGCATATTACTATTACAGAGTCGCTATACTTAATAAACGACCCATTTATTGACAGTCTTGGTATGGTTTTGTTGTCAATTGTACTGAGTAAGCGCTGATGTCCCATTACTACTGCTTACGATTTTCCTGGCTTTAACTTCAGTCCAAATCTTTGTGTCCACAGATAGATAGAGTTTAGGTAGCTAAGCTGAACAGTGTAAGAGTAGAATACATTTTATTGATTTGAGTTTGATATTTCGCATTTATCTAAAAAAAATATTACATTTTTATGGTCAGTTGATCCCTAGATACCTCGCAACTGACAACTTTCGAAGGAGAACGTTCACATAATCGAGTACAGTTAGAACACCTCGTTTAGTTTCGTAATCGTCATACCAGGGAAGGACAATGAACTGTTTAGGTACGAGTTAAGGACCTTCGAATTCAGTTAAAGCAGGTCAAACTGATGGGATGGCCCGTCCCATTGTTGCAGTTACGCTACAGTGAATTCTGTTAGCTGTTCACACACACACGTGTATTTATTGTGTTAATGGTCACGCTAGTGATTGTTTTCTGTAGGCTGCTACAGTTTTTCATTGCCTGTTGTACACATCTGCCGGAAACCGCCGGACTCCATGATTGATGTGATCCAGAAACAAATATATTATAACATGTAGAAAATTTTAGTGCGAAGTTTAAATTTTGTATGGAGAGATAACAGTCATTGCAGTGAAGGCTGCCACTTCCTCTGGGAAGAAGATGGGAAAGAAGTACTGGACTATATTCTTCACTCTGTCCTGCTGTTGTTATGTTGTTGTACCGGTAAGTTGTTAAACGCTTAGTGAGAAACAAAATGTACTGTGAAGACTGAAGTATGCAATCCTATCACATCTAAAATAACACAAGTAACTTAGTAAATAACAATAAAAACAGAACTAATGTAGACAGAAAACAGACATACAATTTCATCATTTCTAAAATCGCTCATGTAACAGAGTTAATTTTCAGAAATAACATCCTCTACAATAAAATATTAGATTATTTGTCAGTTTAGTACAGCGATTACTGTAGGAGGAATAAATCATTCCCTGCAAAATTAATATACATTAACAATTTTATTTGTAGATAATGATATTCTTTATTGTCGCATGAATATTATTCATTTTCGTTACTCATATTTTTTTTTTTTTAAGAGACGAAACCGTGCTTCCAAACCTCGGCTTTCAAACCGCGATCGAGGTCTGCATCCTTATGAGATTTCTGAAATGAAGTCGAGACGCGGTTTGAGACGAAACCGAGGTTCGTGAGTTTAATATATGACAACGCAGCTAAGAATCGATTTTTATTCTTGTAAACAGTCGATATTAGAAAAAAATGAACATCAGGATTAATATTTTTATTGAATTACAGTAATAAAAATAACCAGTGCTCTAACATTAAATACCTTACTCTATGCCAATGATCAAGTCATAATTTCCAATTCAGAGGATAATTTACAAAGATTAGATTAGATTAGATTTATTTATTTAACCTGGTAGAGATAAGGCCGTCAGGCCTTCTCTGCCCCTCTACCAGGGGATTACAACTATAACATGAACAATAAGATTACAATTAATATTAAATTTACAATTACAATTACAATAAAAATTAAAGTACTACAAGAATACCTGATTAATGAAAGCTAGACATTTTATCATAGAAGTTAAGAACAAAGAATATTTTTGTATTTACTAAATTACAAATTAAACCTACAATAACAAAATTCTATAGTGATGAAATTACCGGATATTGAGATATTTTGTGGTAGATTAAAAGAACTATTTACAAGAAACCATGTCTGAACGAGTCTCAATTACTGACCAAGTGCCTAGTAAGTTTGCGTTTGAATTGAATTTTATTTCGACAGTCCCTGATGCTAGCAGGTAACGAATTCCAGAGTCTTGGCAGGGCTATTGTGAAAGAGGATGAGTATGAGGAGGTGCGATGGGATGGTATTGTATACATTAAATAAAATATTAAAAGATTTTGGGATGGAAATTTCAGCAAAATCAAAAATCAAAAATCAAAAGTAATGGCATTTTTAGGACAAGACCCAGTCAGAAGTAAGATAATACACAATAACCAAAGCCTCGAACAAGTGCAAAATTTCAATTATTGGGTTCTGAAATATCTTATCAAAATGAAAAAGATGTGAACAAGAAAATTACCAAATTTACACAAATTCTAGGAATAATAAACAATACATTAAAAGCTAAATCAGTACAAAAATCTACAAGAATAAAAATATATAATACACTAGCATTACCCTCCCTTTTATACGGAAGCGAGATTTGGTCATTAAAGAAAAAAAGACGTGAACAGAATCAAAGCAACGGAAATGAAATTTTTGAGGAGGACAGCAGGATATACTCTTTTAGACCGAAAAAGGAATGAAGAAATTTTAGAACAATTAGAAGTAGAGTCAGTAGAAGAAAAAATCAGCAGATACAAATTCAATTGGCTAGATCATGTAAGAAGAATGGAAAATTCAAGAATCCCAAAAATTATGATGCAGTATAAACCTAGAGGACATCGTCGACCAGGAAGACCTTTAAGCAGACTGCTAGATGGGGCCGAAACAGGTCTACAGAGGCCTAATTCGTGAAGGATGATGATGATGATGATGATGAATTACAGTAAGTCACATTCTTTTTTTCTCAGCTAAGATATTATTATATTTACTTTTTTTTTAAGAAGGTGATAAATTTTATTTAACTACATCTCAATTACCTACCACATTTTAAAGACATTATATTAATTAAAGACAATAATATTACAGCATTAAAAGGAAACGATGTTTATAAAAATAATTACACACATAGAAAGTGATGTTCATCGAATATGCTGGCAGTAGGATTGTGCTTTGGGAAGTCTGAGGTTAGGTCTCCGATTTCCTTAGTCCCTCCAAGCAAAAGCCGAACAGAAGTTTAAATCTGTCAACAGCTGATTGCTTTCAAATCTTCCTCAGAGTCGAATTCATGTTCAGTAATATACTGAAAAACGTATCCAGTCCAAAGTGTCCAATTATTTCCAAACTAATTGTAAAAATCCATATTATAGTTTTTACCATACTACTTTCATTAGGCCTATATGAAATCTCTCTTTAGGGTAATAGAGTTGTTACTCTATATACAGTTTTTAAACTGCAAAGAAAAGCAATACTTACTTACTCTCCCCATGATGCTCAGTGTGTACCACTCTTCATGAAAGAAGACATTTTGACTGTAATTAATCTGTGTGTTTATTGAAACTAAAAAAATTATGTTATAAAAGGTATTATTTTTTAGTTTTTAACTATGATTTTTTAAACCTGCACTGGTTTATATGGAAAATACATTTTTAAATATGATTATGAGTTTTTACAGCTATATTCCAACCTATATTCCATGTGTTCCAAGCTACAAGAGGGTGTGTTCCAAGATACATGAACGTGTTGTACCGTTGAACACATTACATATCCCGTCATTTAAGTAACAATTGCTACAGATTTCCGATTTATGAGTAGCCTATGCAATCAGATACAAAAGATTTTAACTACTGTATTTATTTCTAACAGACTTTGCTCTTCTTCTGACGGCTTATTAAAGAAAGTAAAGCACATAAAATCAAACCCATATTTAGACTAATCCAATCTGACACGAGGCTTCTGCGGACCTTCCGAAAAACAACTAAGGAAGATTGTAGTGAAGTGCTCTGTGTGGAGTGTAGCATTGTATGGGGTAGGAAGATGGACATTACGACGAAGTGAAGAGAAGCAAATGGAAGCATTTGTAATGTGGATATGGAGAAGAATGGAGCGTGTGAAATAGACAGACAGAATAAGAAATTAAACTGTGCTGGAAAGAGTGGATGAAGAGAGAATTTTATTGAAACTGATCAGGAAGAAAAAAAGAAATTGGTTGGATCATTGGGTGAGAAGAAACTGTCTACTGAAGGATGTATTTGAAGGAATAATGAACGGGAGAAGAGTTCGTGGCAGAAGAAGATATCAGATGATAGACGACATTAAGATATATGGATCATATGTAGAGACTAAGAGGAAGGCAGAAAATAGGAAAGATTGGAGAATGCTGGGCTTGCAGTGAAAGACCTGCCCTTGGATATAAAACTATGAATGAATGAATGAATGAATTTAGGCTGTTAGTGAACGACACCGAAATATTTTACCTGAGTGTAAAAAGATTCTAGACGAGCAACAAGCTTTACCGAGGAATTATACGAATATAATTAATCGTTTATTATAAATGTGCATAACTGTAGGTTTTCATGAGCCAAGTACCGAGTGTGTGTGTAAACGATGCGACCGAAAGTGTGAAAGAGTCAGGCAATGCACAAGAAACACTGACATAGCTGTGCCAATCAGTACAGAAAACCTTGCACATAGTGCGCGATTCCTATTATTAATCGTTTACTGCTTTTAAGTTGGTAATAATTAACTACTATATTAAGTTAGCAGTTATTAGTCGGTATTATTTAAATGTTCATCGGAGTAATTGGTACTTTTTTTTAATTAATCCTTTCCAATCAGTTTTTATAATCTGTTACAGACGGGAGATGATCACCTGAAGAAAATGATGGAAGAATGCAAGGAAAAAACTGGAGTACCTGACGGTGAGAAGCGATGTTTATCTGTGTTATACACCATGCACTGACACAAAAACCGTATGAAGTAGGAAAATAAACTCTGGAGAAATATATTTAAGTGAAGTGATGGAAAGTGGTATGCCTGTGACTTATTTCTTTGAGAATTTATAATAAAGTCCGAAAGTACAGCTTAGAGACAGGAATCTTGGACTCATTCATTTGTATGTATGAATTTATTTACACTGCAAGAGGGCAAGCACCCGGTGGCAGTGGTATACACAATATAAACAATACACGATAAAATCATAAACAATACGCAATACAATTATACAACACGCAATACAATTATCATCATCATCATCATCATTGGCATTACGGCCCTTATAGTTTAGCCTTAGCCTCCCTCAGAACATCCGACCAATCACTCCTGTCTAATGCTCGTGTTCTCCATCTTCTAATTCCAGCTTTTGTTAGGTCAGCCTGAACGTCATCCAGCCATCTCAATTTAGGTCGTCCGACTTTCCTTCTTCCTACTGGCAATGCATCTAGTAGAGCTTTGGGTGTGAGATTGTTCTCCATCCTGGCTACGTGTCCCAGCCACTCTGACCTTCTGAGTTTTATGTCAACAACAATGTTGTTATCTTTATATAATTCATATAACTCAGCATTTGTTTTAATTCGCCAAAACCCTTGCTCATAAGTAGGCCCAAAGATTTTCCGTAATACTTTCCATTCCCAGGCATTTAAGATCTTTATTGCCCTTTCAGATAGAGTCCAGGTTTCACTTCCATATACTACTATTGGTTTAATAATAGTTTTATATATTCTTATTTTAGCTTTTCTTGAGATACACCTAGACTTCATAGTTTTATTCAATGCCCAAAGACCTCGATTCCCAGCTGCAATCTTCTCTTTTATATCAGTCATAACATCATTATTGTCTTTCACCATGGAACCCAGATACTTAAAACAGGAAACTCCATCAAAATCAGTATCATTTAAATTAATCTTATTAGAATTGTCATTATTCATATTATACATGTATTTAGTTTTATCATTGTTAATTTCCAGACAGGCTTTGATTGCTTCAGCTTCTATTTGTTTGAGTATTTCATCCATTGTACTTACATTGCGTGATAAGATAACAATATCGTCTGCATATGCCATATATTGTGCCGTTCTATTGATGATTGTACCTCCTGGGTTTATGGTTATCTTTTGAACAATTCTATGCAATCCAACATTAAACAGCATAGTTGATAAGGCATCACCTTGCCTAATGCCATTAAAAGTTATAAAGCTTTCAGAGAGTTTATTCTGAATTTTAACTTTATTTTGAATTTGTGTTAAAGTTACGCAATACAATTATACAATACGCAATACAATAAGAATACATAATACAGTTTAACACAATAATTACAATTAATAATAAAACATAAAATAACCTAATTTTACAATACATCCTACGTATGTATAGGCCCTACATAAGTTTCAATAGTCTTTCACTTTACTCTCATCTCACTCACTGTAGTGGCACTATGACGCATTTCACTGACACTTTAGGACACATTTCACTGGCACTATAGGACACATTTCATTGACGCTATAAATTATCAACTATTCACTGCACTGTAAGACCATAACTTCACTGACTCACCTCGCTTCACTGATACAACAGTTCAAATAAGACAAATAATTACACCCTTATGCATACTTATAAACAGAACTACATTTAAACTAAACATTTCTAGTCTAAGGCCCTCTTACACGCTATTTTTAAATAATTTACAATTCAAACCAAGGAAGTAAACTCGTCAGGCTAGATAAATACATGTCACCTTAAAAAATTAAATGTTGAATGTCACCTTAATTTTAATTTTCACTTTATACACAACTTTTTAAATTATTCTTGAATCTCCTTATGGAAGGACAGCCCTCAAACACCGCTGTAGGTAGGTCATTCCAATCTTTTATAGTTCTATTTAAAAATGAGAATTTACCTACATCCGTTTTCTGTTTCCTACATTTGATTTTAAAATCATGATCGTTCCTACCATAGTACGTTGGCTTTTCTAACCGAGCCGTTATGTCTACCCATGCTTTCTGACCTACAATACTCATGTAATTGGTAGCAAATCGCTTACGGTTCCTTCAAGTATGAGCAAGTGGAGACAGTAAACTTAAAGGATTTCATAACGAATAATTAACAAGTGAAAACATCGATGTAGACTTGGTGTTCATTGTAAGACAATTCAGGCATAGCTTGTCCAAACCTCTCAAAATTGTTTACTTTGAATTACAAAAACTTAAGTTCACAGCTAAACGCCAATTCATTTCAAATGTACTTGAGAACAGTTCCTGTGACCGTACAGTAAATAAAGGAATGATTTCTGATCTTCTTAATTGTTTGTAAACTTTGCTTCGATTTGAATCGTGAATTTTGTTGACTGCATTTTACTGTATCTATAATACCCTGGTGTTTGTCGTATTATTTCTGAACTATCATGTAGTCACTCATAGTATAATCATTATGTGATTTTAAACGCGAATTTTGTTGATTACACTTTACTGCATCTATAATATCCTGATGCTTGCAGTATTATTTGAGCCGTACAGAGCAGAAGTGGTGTAAGTCAAAAATGGGTAATGAGGGTTAAAGTAAACATTCTGTAAAATACAGCGCAAAGTAGCAATTAATATTCAGTTTATTTAAACTATTAGTAGCCAGTGGATAGCAAGAAGGACATATCATTTCTACTTTGCGCTGTATTTTACAGAACTTTTACTTTAAACCTCATTATTCAATTTTGACTTACACCACTTTTGCTCTGAACGGTTCATTTGTGAACCATTATGTAGTCACTCACAGTATTAATAATAATCATGTGATTTGAATCAGGAGTTTTGTTGATTGCACTTTACTGTATCTACAGAGTGTATCCGAGGTGGTGATACAAACTTTCAGGGATTATGGGGAAGGGCACGTATATCAATTTGAGATAAAGAACCCTGGTTCGAAAATGACCGAGTCCAAAGTTACAAGAAAAAATAGTTCTGTGGAAATGAAATAATTTTGTTCCTCTGTATACCTTATTTATGTGTATTTATCTGTACATCTCACACATACTGTATTCATCTGACGTTGTTTACGTTGTCTACTTACAGTATTCCATTCAGTGCGCTGTCTGAGGGGTGGGGACAGGAAACTACACTAAAGCAATGCAGATAGCGTAATGTGTAACGGACATGGTCGGTCCTGATATGCACGTCTGTAGACAGCAGTGTATGTGTACAAGTTGCAGTGTCCAGTCGATCAGTCCTAGTGAAATGGAGGAGTACACGAGAGTGGAATAAACAGACCTGATTTTCGAATACGGATGAGCCAATGGGAACAGTAGACAAGCTCACAGATTGTATCGGGACAAGTACCCACGTAGGAGACATCCGGCCCATATCATTTGTCCACGACTGTTCCAAAAGTTAAGGGACGAAGGGCACGTGGTGCGAAATTACAATTTCATATCCACACAACTATTTTTGCTTATAACTTTCGACTTGGTCATTTCCGGGACAGGGTTCCTTATCTCAAATTGATACATGTGCCCTTCGCCATCATCCCTGAAAGTTTGTAACACCACCTCGGAGACCCCCTGTATAATATCCTGATTCTTGCAGTATTATTTGTGAATCATTATGTAGTCACTCATAGTATAATTATCATGTGATTTGAATCAGGAATTTTATTGATTGCACTTTACTGTATCTATAATATCGTGATGCTTGCAGTATTATTTGTGAACCATTATGTAGTCAATCATAGTATAATAATCATGTGATTGAATCAAGAATTTTGTTGATTGCACTTTACTGTATCTATAGTATCCTGATTCAGTGTTATTTGTGAATCATTATGTAGTCACTCATAGTATAATTATCATTTGATTGAATCAAGAATTTTGTTGATTGCACTTTACTGTATCTATAGTATCCTGATACAGTATTATTTGTGAATCAATATGCAGTCACTCATAGTATAATTATCATGTGATCTGAATCAGGAATTTTATTGATTGCACTTTACTGTATCTATAATATCGTGATGCTTGCAGTATTATTTGTGAATCATTATGTAGTCACTCATAGTATAATTATCATGTGATTTGAATCAGGAATTTTATTGATTGCACTTTACTGTATCTATAATATCGTGATGCTTGCAGTATTATTTGTGAATCATTATGTAGTCACTCATAGTATAATTATCATGTGATTTGAATCAGGAATTTTATTGATTGCACTTTACTGTATCTATAATATCGTGATGCTTGCAGTATTATTTGTGAACCATTATGTAGTCACTCATAGTATAATTATCATGTGATTTGAATCAGGAATTTTATTGATTGCACTTTACTGTATACATAGTATCCTGATGCAGTATTATTTGTGAATCATTATGTAGTCACTCATAGTATAATTATCATGTGATTTGAATCAGGAATTTTATAGATTGCACTTTACTGTATCTATAATATCGTGATGCTTGCAGTATTATTTGTGAATCATTATGTAGTCACTCATAGTATAATTATCATGTGATTTGAATCAGGAATTTTATTGATTGCACTTTACTGTATCTATAATATCGTGATGCTTGCAGTATTATTTGTGAACCATTATGTACTATAACCATAGTATAATAATCACGTCCATTTGATGCAGATAAAGCTGCCCTTGTTATCAACACCACATCGATCGAGGAAGAGTTGAGTGAAGATGAAAGAGTGAGTTGGATAATCGATTGTGTATTTTCTTAAGAAGACATTTTGGTACTAAGATTAAGACACTGAACTTGTGGACTGAGTACTATGATTTGCTTTCTTCTCTTTTCAGTGCTTCGCAGTTTGTTTGCTAACGAAAGGAAATGTGGTAATGTTAACTTCTTCTTCTTATGAAAGTGGATTCCACTCCAGACGCAAGACTGAGAATAAAGTGAAAGTTATTTATACCTCCCATCTACTTAATTTAATCACTCCCTTAAAAGCATATCTCAGGGAACAGCTTTAGCCGCGTACAGAAATCTGTTTGTCAATATCGTCTCTCTTAATTGTCTTTAAACGAACAGAGTAAACTTTAAACAAAGACTTTGAAAATACGTTGTTATCATATGCAGAAAATTAAGTACAACTTAGTACACAAAACATTGCATTGTACATTAGATTTAGTATCTTACTTTGCGAATATTCCACTTAACTTCCACAACATTTTTTTTTCTTTTCTTTTCCACTTTTTGTCTTATGTTATCAATGCCTTTTAAATATACAGAGTTTCCCAAATTGATGTATACACATTTTGAAACACTTTTCTCAGCAACGAGATGAGACAGAAATACGATTTTTTTTTTTTTTTTTGCGGTTTTGTATTCCTTAAGTCCGTACATGTTCAAAATGGCCCCCTTCCGCCACAGTACACTCCCAACAACGACGTACAACAGAGCGACATACCAACTGGATTGCTGCTAATGGAGTATCATTACAGGCATGTTCAATCTGAACTGTCAGTTCCTCCAGTGTTTGTGGTTTTGTGGCTTACACTGTGACCTTTAGAGCTCCCATAGGTACAAGTTTGGAGGGGTTAAATCCGGAGATCGAGGCGGGAACTCCGCAGCACTTCCTCTTCGTCCTATCCATCTCTGATTGTGTGTGCGATAGGGAAAATTTCTCACATTGACATAAAGTGATGTGTGAATATTCCACTTAACTTACACAGCTCCATGTATTCAATGCCCTATTCATTTCTTATTGTTTTGCGCATGTCATTTGATATCGCTATGGCAACGCATGTAAACCTAAATTTCCCACTGTTAAGATACAGTTCATATTAATACAGTTTCCTTATTTTGATACATCTGTTCTTTATTTAAACTTTAAATTAGGGAGGATGTTTTGCCGCACCCTGTATTTGATATAACGGTTATACCGCAGAGATTCGGTCCCCAGAGCCTCGTTTGTGAGAACGGGTTGTACCACGGGAAGGTGAGGATGGGTTTTGGGTAGGAGAGGTTATAAGATTGCACGTCACTACCCTTTTACAACCCATGCATAGATATATACGTAATAAAATTAAAAAAAAATATATGTAGACGTAAGTAAAATCTTCAAGCTTTATTGAATTTATTTATTTTACACTGATTCTGATGTAACAAAAAAGAGCTAAAACACTTCATTTTATAAGATCAACTAATGACTGTCTTAATTGTTTGAGACCTATTGATTCTCACATTTTACACCTGTTGATAATAATATTTCAAACAGATTGATTGTCAAATTTTCTTTACACCTATTGATTGTCACGTTTTAAAGATCTATTGATTGCCACATTTTAGACCTACTGATTTTTAGGCCTACATTTTTAAGATCTATTGACTGTCACATTTTTAGACCTATTGATTGTTAGGCCTACATTTTTAAAGTCTACTGATTGCCACATTTTTAGACCTATTGATTTTTAGGCCTACATTTTTAAGATCTATTGACTGTCACATTTTTAGACCTATTGATTGTTAGGCCTACATTTTTAAAGTCTACTGATTGCCACATTTTTATACCTATTGATTTTTAGGCCTATTTTTTTTAAGATCTACTGACTGTCACATTTTAGACCTATTGATTGTTAGGCCTACATTTTTAAGATCTATTGATTGCCACATTTTAGACCCATTGATTGTTAGCCCTACTTTTTAAGATCTGTACGGAATTTAATGTAATTTGAAGTATTTACTATCATTGTTTGTATTTCTTTATGCGTATGTTTTCTCTGCCAGGGTGGAAGAGTATATCCAATGTCCAAAATCCTATAACATTAAATAAATAAGGAAATGAACAATGAAATAAACAAAGAAATAAAATGGATGAATAAGTAAATAAATACATAAATAATAAAATCACATAATATTTCCACTTCCGCAGAACACATCACAAACTTCAACCACAACTACAGAAATAAAGAAACAGACATGGAAACGATAAACCATAAACTAAACACACTAGAAGAATACAAAATTTCTAGACATACAAAATCTCATGCACAACACATTCTCAACATTCAACTGAATTTTAGAACTGACACCATTTTCGGCACAACACTATCAATCACAATCACACCCACACCTCTACCCTAGCAAGGAGAAGCCATAAGAAATCGCGAGTCCTCATTAATGATCTTAAAGATAGCGTAAAGTTACCGCCGAAACTACTAGCGTATCACTGTTACATGACCGCCACTAACATGTACAAAAGATTTCGTTGGTGATTACGGAGCGCGGGACATTGAGGGGGATCAAAACATTCTTGGAGAGGGATAACGCACTCTGCTAATGCGTGGAATCAACATCGGTTACTTTACAAAGGACGGGTAATAGTCATTAAGGTGAAATACAATAATACTTTGAACAACATAGTAAAGTTAAAAAAGTTATTAATTTAACAAAATTTAAAAGATCATTAGTGATAAGTAAGATATTTTTAATATATTGGTACATAAAAATATTTAAAAGTATGTAACATAAAACTTCGAAATAAGGACCTACTTAGTATGAGACGCAGACATTTGTTTTACTGTTAGCTACGTATATCTAGAAATAGAATGGCTGTATAATTACATAAATTTCGGGCTCACTTATAACATTAAACACAAAAGGATATTGAGAGAATTACACAGTTCGCCTTTCATGAGGAATTACTAAATATTCCTGAACATTCTTTTCTTACCGATGGCAGTAACCTACTGCATTTCAAATCAAATGTAATAGACCCAAGTGCAACAAATATTTGAAGAGTAGTAATTAAATATCATTACCAGGAGATATGAAAACAGCTGTAAAGCAATTTAAATTCTATATTTATATCCTAGTGCAGCTACATTATTGTTTCGTTTCAGATTGAAAGTGGAAAGCTGAAGGTAAACGTGCTTCTGCACATTACAAGAGAGGTGTTCAAACGGAACGGCAAGAAACTGGATGAAAATGCGTGGAAAAAGGGAATAACTAAATGCAATAATGAAGGTAATATACACTTCATTACAACTCTATCTTTATTCCATTTACATTTACCTTTCATCTATTCACTGAATTGACTAATAATGTTTAAAAAGATGTGGTAGGAACTTGAAAACAACTAATGCTGTTTTCCAAATTTATTGCTAGCCTAAAGGTCGCTAGTAGAGGACTGCAAATAATGCCTTAGAAATCAAGATACAAGGCCTCATGTCCTTAACTCTATGAGAATAAATAAAAAAGTGAAGGAATGAATGAATAAATAAATAAATAAATAAATAAATAAATTACGTTATTTAAATTAAATAACGACTTGACTGTGTTAATATTTAAATTCTGACGTTATACTTGACTGACAAGTTCCAATGTTACTTAAAATCATCCACACAACTTACAACAACAACACACATACACAACACATCCAACCACCCCACACAACACAAACAAGCTGCATTCCGAACAATGGTACACAGACTACTCAACATACCAATGAGCCAACAAGATTACAACGAAGATACAGCCCTAACATAATACACAACATAATACGTAAGACAAAACATAATCACAAAAAACATAAGAACACAACACAAACACAAGAAATACATCACACTAACATACGAAAACAAAAACACACAAAATTGCAACCTCATTCAAGAAATTAAATTGCAACATCGCATAAAGAACAAATAACACTCTACAAAAACATCTCAACACACAAACAACACAAACAAACAAATACAACCACACAGGCGTATACAAACTCAAATGTAACACCTGCAACAACTTCTACATAGGACAGACAGGCAGATCGTTTCAAACACGTTAACACATCACAAAATTACAAAACACCTCCACATATGCAGAACATATCACAAATGCTAACCACACCAACAAAGACATCAACACAGACATGGAAATACCACACATCCAACCAAAAAGTCAGAAATTAAACACACTAGAACAAAACAGAACAAGTGGCGCCAAGACCAACAACGACCAGTTCTGAAGATGACCCATAAATAGGTCGAAACATGTAAACGAGGTGCGTTGAAATTTAACACAGGAAAGTATACCACACCTATACCGAAGTAAAAATCATCCCTTGAATTGTAATGAGTTCCCACGCTATATTCTAGCTTTCTGTTACGGTGAATGAGATGTCTTCAGGATTGGTAGTATTGTATCGAAAAGAATGTGTTCTAAAATGTAGTTGAGTGTTGATAATGTGTTGTGGGTGTATTTTTCTGTATCTATAAATTTTGTACCGTTTTAGAGTATCGACTTTGTTTCTTTTTTGTTTGATGTGTACTATTTCATGTCAGTATCTATGTTACTGTAGTTGTGATTGGAGTTTGTGAAGTGTTCTGGGTTAGTTGAATTGTTATGTGATTTGGTTGTGGCTGCAATATGTTCCTTCTAACGTGTTTGATATGATCTTCCAGTCTATCCAGCGTAGAAATCATTACAGCTCTTGCGTGTTGGTTTGTATACAGGTGTTACGTTGTATTTGTTTGTGTCGCTTGTTTATATGTTCAGTTGTTTTTGCAGCGTATTCTGTGTTCCGTAAGCAATGTTGTATTTCACTTTCTTCAAGGGCGATGCAGTCTTGTATGTGTTTTTATTTTATTATGTTAGTGTACTGTATTTATTGTGTTACATTTCTTCTGTATTTGTGTTTAGTATCTTTCATTATGTCTATTATGTGGAGCTTCAATCCATTCTCCTGTGCTATGTATCTTATAGTATTTATTTCTTCATTATAGCCTAGCTGTCTCATAGGGATGTTGAGTAATCTGTGTACCATGGATTGAAATGCTGAGTGTTTGTGTTGTATGGGGTGATTAGAGGTGTTGTGTATATGTATTAATATGATAGTGGGTTTCCTGTTTTTGAACTTATGTTCAATATTTAAGTTTTATAAAAATGAAATGCATATTTGTGCATTCATATTCTTGGGAAATAATAATTGGTAACTTTATCAAAATAACTTGAATACTGCATTCTTGTATAAGGTAAACACCTTTATACATCTATGGTAAAAATTATCATTTATGAAGAATTAAATTTGCCAGACAAAATTATTAATTACGACAGATCCAAGGGAATAATAAATTCGAACCATTTTGAAGCCTTCTTTAACGTAGAAGTATACATGAGAACGACTATACAAAACTTTAGCTAGACAAGGGTTAAAAGTAACATGCTAATGATGTTGTGATGTTGACGTAGATCAGTGATCGCCAAAAGCTGTGTCGCGACACATGCCCCTGCCTCCGCTCAAGCGTAACCATGGCATCATACCCCCACCCTCTGTTTTCAGCGTTCACTTGGATAGAGGTAAAGACATTTATCAGCAGCGGACGAACACATGTAATGTTACAAGTGTGTAGGATAATATGTTTCGATGTCTTTTCCAAGACAGATAGTAAGTAAAAACTTAATTTAAGGAGCATGGAAGGAATAGTATTTATTTTGTGCAGATGGCAAAAATATGAGATGTTTAATTTGTTGTAAAATTTTAAATGAAGTATAAAAGAACAATGTACGTTATCATTATTCTTCTTGTTATGAAGACTACCACACCCTTACCTGTAACTTGAATAATAACGAACAATAAAAAGTAACGGCTTCTATGTCTTAATCGGGGTAAAAATACATCCACGTATTTTTCGACGTATGTAGTGTAATTTGAATATTTCATTAATAAATAAACAGTAAAAGGTATTGACTTCTATGTTTTAATCGTTGTAAAATACTTCCACGTTTTTTTTTCTACGTATGAATATATTGAATAAGCAGTCGTGGACAGCCGATAAGGGGTGGTCCTCCAGCTTGGGGGTTGGGCGAAGGGCTAACAACCCATCACCGTAAAAAACAGCTTGTTACGTATCCCTATAATAAGCCTCGGAATAGGACTGATTCTCTGGCACGACCACAGCAAAGGAATAAGGATTTGAGATTTGGCATTTGGAAAGTAACTAATCTTTATAGAACAGGAGGGGTAACATTAGTAGCAAAAGAACTAGCTAGATATAGAATAGACTTCGTGGGAGTACAAGAGGTTAGGTTAGATGGGAATGGCATATCACACATAGGAGATTACTTGTTGTATTATGGGGAAGGAAACAATAATCACCAATTAGGAACAGGATTCTTTGTTCATAAAAGAATAAAATCAGCAGTAAAAAAGGTCGAATTTATCAGTGACAGGTTATCATATTTAGTACTTAAGGGTAGATGGTGCGACATCATAGTCATAAATGCTCACGCCCCTACAGAAGAGAAAGACAACCATATAAAGAATAGCTTCTATGAGGAATTGGAACATACTTTTGATCAGTTCCCTAGATATCACATGAAAATTTTATTGCGGGATTTCAACGCTAAAGTAGGACGGGAGGATATTTTTAGACCAACTATTGGAAAAGAGAGCCTACACGCAATTAGTAGTGACAATGGAGTTAGATTAGTCAACTTTGCCACATCGAAATATTTAATTGTCAAAAGTACAACATTCCCCCATAAGGATATACATAAATATACTTGGACTTCTCCAGATGGATTGACACACAACCAAATAGATCACATCTTGATAGATAAACGGAGACATACTAGTATAGTAGATATTCGAACTTTCAGGGGTGCAGACTGTAATTCTGACCATTATTTGGTGATTGGAGAATTAAGAGAAAGATTATCAGTAGCCAAGCGAGTAGAGCAACAAGTTAATATTACTAAATTCAATATTTTGAAATTAAAGGACGAGGAAGCTAAGCAAAATTATCAGGTCGAAATTTCGAATAGGTTTGCCACTTTAGAAAGTTCCGACGAAGTTGAGAAAGAATTAGATGTTAATAGCGTGTGGGAAAATATCAGAGATAGTATCAAAATTGCAGCTGAGCAGAGCATAGGTTATTATGAAACTAAGAAAAAGAAACTGTGGTTTGATGAAGATTGTTGCATGGTAGTAGAAAGAAGGAAACAGGCAAAATTGAAATTCTTACAGGATCCAGTTGAGGAGAAGAGAGATAATTATTTCAATGAAAGACGGGAAGCAAGTCGTACACTTAGGAATAAAAAGAGAGGTTACTTGAAGGAAAAACTGAATGAGGTAGAAACAAATAGTAAGAATAAAAACATTCGAGATTTATATAAGGGTATAAAGGAATTTAAGAACGGATATCAGCCAAGGGTAAACGTGATCAAGGATGAGAATGGTGACTTGCTTGCAGACTCTCCATCAATCCTAAACAGATGGAAAAACTCTTTTGCGCAACTACTAAATGTACATAGGCCAAATAGAAATGATCGGGACGAAATTGAAATACAAACTGCTGAGCCATTTATACCCGAACCCACGCTTTCAGAAGTCGAAATTGCGATACAAAATCTCAAAAGTACAAGTCTCCAGGTATCGATCAAATTCCAGCAGAATTAATACAAGAGGGTGGAAGTGCATTATATAGCGAAATTTATAAACTTGTGCTTGCTATTTGGGAAAAGGAAATTGTACCAGAACAATTGAAGGAGTCCATAATTGTACCTATTTTTAAAAAGGGGGACAAAACCAACTGTAGTAACTTTCGAGGAATATCACTTTTGTTGACGTCGTACAAAATTTTGTCAAATATTCTTTTGAGAAGATTAACTCCGTACGTAGATGAAATTATTGGGGATCATCAGTGCGGTTTTCGGCGTAATAGATCGACTATTGATCAGATTTTTGTATTCGACAGATAATGGAGAAAAAATGGGAGTATAAGGGTACAGTACATCAGTTATTCATAGATTTCAAAAAGGCTTATGATTCGGTTAAGAGGGAAGTATTATATGATATTCTTATTGAATTTGGTATTCCCAAGAAACTAGTTCGATTAATTAAAATGTGTCTCAGTGAAACATACAGCAGAGTCCGTATAGGTCAGTTTCTATCTGATGCTTTTCCAATTCACTGCAGGCTAAAGCAGGGGATGCACTATCACCTTTACTTTTTAACTTCGCTCTAGAATATGCCATTAGGAAAGTTCAGGATAACAGAGAGGGTTTGGAATTGAACGGGTTACATCAGCTTCTTGTCTATGCGGATGACGTGAATATGTTAGGAGAAAATACACAAACGATTAGGGAAAACACGGAAATTTTACTTGAAGCAAGTAGAGCGATCGGTTTGGAAGTAAATCCTGAAAAGACAAAGTATATGATTATGTCTCGTGACCAGAATATTGTACGAAATGGAAATATAAAAATTGGAGATTTATCCTTCGAAGAGGTGGAAAAATTCAAATATCTTGGAGCAACAGTAACAAATATAAATGACACTCGGGAGAAATTAAACGCAGAATAAATATGGGAAATGCGTGTTATTATTCGGTTGAGAAGCTCTTATCATCCAGTCTGCTGTCCAAAAATCTGAAAGTTAGAATTTATAAAACAGTTATATTACCGGTTCTTCTGTATGGTTGTGAAACTTGGACTCTCATTCTGAGAGAGGAATATAGGTTAAGGGTGTTTGAGAATAAGGTGCTAAGGAAAATATTTGGGGCTAAGCGGGATGAAGTTACAGGAGAATGGAGAAAGTTACACAACACAGAACTGCACGCATTGTATTCTTCACCTGACATAATTAGGAACATTAAATCCAGACGTTTGAGATGGGCAGGGCATGTAGCACGTATGGACGAATCCAGAAATGCATATAGAGCGTTAGTTGGGAGACCGGAGGGAAAAAGACATTTAGGGAGGCCGAGACGTAGATGGGAGGATAATATTAAAATGGATTTGAGGGAGGTGGGGTATGATGATAGAGACTGGATTAATCTTGCACAGGATAGGGACCGATGGCGGGCTTATGTGAGGGCGGCAATGAACCTTCGGGTTCCTTAAAAGCCATTTGTAAGTAAGTAAGTAAGTAAATCTAAATGATGTCAATCTTCATTAAACTATGGTTGCATGTAATAACAATTAAGAAACTTGTTAAAGGAATTGTCATTGCACCAATGAGTGTCTCTGGACCAAAATGATCGCATTTTAATTATTTAAACACAATTTAAATTAAGTAACATAATAAACGATTTATCCTTCTATCAAACACGAATGTTCCCTGGATCAAACGTCCTATTTTAATTATGTAATTACTTTATATTTATTTCTGACGGGTGCAGCGGAGCGCACGGGTACGGCTAGTTATTAATAAAATAGAATAAATTAATTTTGTTATTTACCATAGATAGAGCGTGTACTTTACATCAGCAGATATTTGAAATTAGGAAAACATACCAGGCTGGTCACGAAGTTGTAAATTACACTACATACTTAAAAAAAAAACGTTGAAGTATTTTGCTCCGATTAAGACATAGAAGCCGATATTTTTTATTGTTTATTTATTAATGAAATATTCAAATTACACTCATACTTACTTACTTACTTACAAATGGCTTTTAAGGAACCCGAAGGTTCATTGCCGCCCTCACATAAGCCCGCCATCGGTCCCTATCCTGTGCAAGATTAATCCAGTCTCTATCATCATACCCCACCTCCCTCAAATCCATTTTAATATTATCCTCCCATCTACGTCTCGGCCTCCCTAAATGTCTTTTTCCCTCCGGTCTCCCAACTAACGCTCTATATGCATTTCTGGATTCGTCCATACGTGCTACATGCCCTGCCCATCTCAAACGTCTGGATTTTAAGTTCTTAATTATGTCAGGTGAAGAATACAATGCGTGCAGTTCTGTGTTGTGTAACTTTCTCCATTCTCCGTAACTTCATCCCGCTTAGCCCCAAATATTTTCCTAAGCACCTTATTCTCAAACACCCTTAACCTATGTTCCTCTCTCAAGTGATAGTCCAAGTTTCACAACCATACAGAAGAACCGGTAATATAACTGTTTTATAAATTCTAACTTTCAGATTTTTGGACAGCAGACTACTGTAGATGATAACAGCTTCTCAACCGAATAATAACACGCATTTCCCATATTTATTCTGCGTTTAATTTCCTCCCGAGTGTCATTTATATTTGTTACTGATGCTCCAAGATATTTGAATTTTTCCACCTCTTCGAAGGATAAATCTCCAATTTTTATATTTCCATTTCCTACAATATTCTGGTCACGAGACATAATCATATACTTTGTCTTTTCGGGATTTACTTCCAAACCGATCGCTTTACTTGCTTCAAGTAAAATTTCCATGTTTTCCCTAATCGTTTGTGTATTTTCTCCTAACATATTCACATCATCTGCATAGACAAGAAGCTGATGTAACCCGTTCAATTCCAAACCCTGCCTGTTATCCTGAACTTTCCTAATGGCATAATCTAGAGCGAAGTTAAAAAGTAAAGGTGATAGTGCATCCCCCTGCTTTAGCCCGCAGTGAATTCGAAAAGCATCACATAGAAACTGACCTATACGGACTCTGCTGTATGTTTCATTGAGACACATTTTAATTAATCGAACTAGTTTCTTGGGAATACCAAATTCAATAAGAATATCATATAATACTTCCCTCTTAACCGAGTCATATGCCTTTTTGAAATCTATGAATAACTGATGTACTGTACCCTTATACTCCCATTTTTTCTCCATTATCTGTCGAATACAAAAAATCTGATCAATAGTCGATCTATTACGCCGAAAACCGCACTGATGATCCCCAATAATTTCATCTACGTACGGAGTTAATCTTCTCAAAAGAATATTGGACAAAATTTTGTACGACGTCAACAAAAGTGATATTCCTCGAAAGTTACCTCAGTTGGTTTTGTCCCCTTTTAAAAATAGGCACAATTATGGACTCCTTCCATTGTTCTGGTACAATTTCTTTTTCCCAAATAGCAAGAACTAGTTTATAAATGTCGCTATATAATGCACTTCCACCCTCTTGTATTAATTCTGCTGGAATTTGATCGATACCGGAGACTTGTACTTTTTCAGATTTTCTATCGCAATTTCGACTTCAGAAAGTGTGGGTTCGGGTATAACTGGCTCAGCAGTTTGTATTTCAATTTCGTCCCCATCATTTCTATTTGGCCTATGTACATTTAGTAGTTGCACTAAATAGTTTTTCCATCTGTTTAGGATTGATGGAGAGTCTGCAAGCGAGTCACTATTCTCATCCTTAATCACGTTTACCCTTGGCTGATATCCGTTCTTAAATTCCTTTATACCCTTATATAAATCACGAATGTTTTTATTCTTACTATTTATTTCTACCTCATTCAGTTTTTCCTTTAGATTTAATGTGTATATTTTATTTTACTTGTTATAGGTTTCCATTAAATTATGGTAATAACTTAATTTTAACCCTTGTTTTCTATGTCTTCAGTAAATGGCGCTTGGCCCACTATGGTTGTGAACCCTTGAAATAACTTGAATTATATTATATAATATTGCATATTATATTATATTATATTATATTATATTATATTATATTATATTATATTATATTATATTATATTATATTATATCAGAAGTCACTGTAATAACATTATAGCATTATGTCCATCTAGAGAAACTACACTTTCCAATGGTGAAATAATAATTAATTATACAAATCGGTTAATTTAGCTTCCGATATTACTTCATACAAACACAGAAACATTCTCTGTAGGCTATCTTTCATAGCTTTCGATTGTTGCTGTCCAAGGTCCCTTATAGACGAAGTCATTTCTTTTTAATTCATTACACGGCCTTAGATGGCAGTTATTTTAATTTTAAAACTCATTTATCTCATTAAATATTAGTCCTATCAAACTTTTCATGGAATAAAACTTATCGCAAATTATTTTTGAAGAAACTTTTGTTATGTAACATTTTTCATAAAAATCAATAATAAGCGAGATATTTTGATTTATTTAATTCAGGCCTCCTTATAACCCCCCTTTTAAATAATGTATTTTGAATGCCATATTGCCTAAAATCTAAGTTACAACGAACTTAATTTATATTCCAATTTTCATCGAAATCCGTTCAGCCATTATCGCGTGAAAAGGTAACAAACATACAGACAGACAGACAAAAATTAAAAAAGGCGATTTTCGGTTTCAGGATGGTTAATTATATATGTTAGGACCAATTATTTTTGGAAAATCGAAAATTACCAGAAAAATTTCGGCTACAGATTTATTATTAGTGTAGATACAAAAATAATTAATAGGAGGATAAAAAATTAACATGGAAAAAAGTGTGTATAGTTAATAAGTAGAAGAATATTATATTGCTTTCGTTTCTTGGTCACAGTCCGTCTCTGCACTGTTATTCACTGCATTACCTGAGGAGGTACCCACTCCACCCCTCTCCCTGCGACAGTGGTGTGCGGGTTGCATTTCTATTACGTCACAATTTCGTGGTGTTGGGCAACCACTGACGTAGATGATCAAATAGAATTTTGTAGAACTGTGAATCAATCAATATTTCAAATAAAACTGAAATTGATGAAGGAACGTTATTCCAAGACAACACACGCGGTAAACTAGAGCTGCACAAAAAGATGAAATAATTGAAAATATGTTCATATTGATTAGCGAGGTGTCAAAAATTACAAACAAGTCATACATATTACGAAATAACGAATAATACTCTGAAAATACAAGGAACGTTACGGAAAAAAATACAAAATTGTATGGATATATTTGGAGGATTATACTTTATTGCGATAGAAGTGTAGTAAGTGCATTATAAAAGAATCCATAAAAAGTTAGGAAAGGCGAGATGAAGTCAGCATTTTATACTTGCCAGATTCTGTTAGGCACTTAACACATGTGTATTGCATACATTATTTGCACGATCATATTTTATAGAATTGCTGAAAACATAAGCTGAAAGTTAGAATTTATAAGACAGTTATATTTCCAGTTCTTCTGTATGGCTGTGAAACTTGGACTCTCACTTTGAGATAGGAAAAGGGGCTAATGGTATTCGAGAATAAGGTGATTAGGAAAATATTTGTAGCTAAGAGGGATGAAGCTACAGTAGAATGGAGGAACTTACACAATGCAGAACTGCACGCATTGTATTCTTCATCTAATACATATTAGGAACATTAAATCCAGACGTTTGAGACGGGCAGGGCATGTAGCACGTAGAGGTGAATCCATAAATGCATATAGAGTGTTAGTTGGGAAACCGGAGGGAAAAAGACCTTTGGGGAGGCCGAGACGTAGATGGGAGGATAATATTAAAATGGATTTGAGACAAGTGAGATATGATTGTAGAGACTGGATTTATCTTGCTCAGGATACGGACTGATGGGAGGCTTATGTGAGGGCGGCAATGAACCTCCGGGTTCTCTAAAAGCAATTTGTAAGTAAAGTTAATATTATTATAAATACTGTAATTATTGTTTCAGAGAGCGACACAAAATGTGACAAGAGCTACACTGCTTGGATGTGTTACATGACATTGACTACTAAGTTGGTACGTAAATTTAGGAAAAATTATAAATTATTCCTGGATAGACTATATAGCAGTTTTAAAAAGTAATGCATAATTGCAATTAAAATTGAAAGAGGGAATTTTGGCAAAAAACTCAGTCACGTCGAAGCTTTCATTTACAAAAGGAAAATTTTTATTCAAACAACATTTTATGATTATTGTTATGACGTTTTTGATAACATTTTCCAGTGCCATCCTGCAGTTTTTGGTATCATCTGAAAGAACATATTTTTATATAATTATTTATCTTTTGTTTTACAATATGGTTAGGAATATTATGGTAACAAATTTATTTTTGATATATTTTGTCAATCCTTATTTTATAAAAGCAGTTTTATTGATGAAATCGACATAGAAAAGGTGTTCTGAACAGAAAATAAGAGAACTGAGATTCTGATGATTATAGGATCTGGTGACAGAAGACGTACGCAAAAAAGAATTACACACATTTTTCACGAAAGTTATCTAAATCGGCCAATTATTTTTCAGTCAACTGTAAGTAAAATACAAGCGAAATTCAGATAACTTGAACATGTCAGAGATAATTATAATACCATTTTCTGTTAACATTCTGTTTTGTTTCGACTTTATCAATTAAACTGCTTTCATAACACTAGGAGTAAAATGATTGAGTCTATCAACCAAACTTCCCTAAAAATATCTGTACTTATTTCTGAAACACTCTATATATGCGTTGTTGTAATTAATTACCTACAGATGTTAGGGGCTTCCTTGTTTTGAAGTGCAATGTAAAAAATAATATTTTTCATCGCACAGTGCCCCAAGGTTATATATTTTAATTCACATTTGCAAATAGTTCATTTCAGTTGGTGTTTAAGTTCGATATTCTCCTGGTCTTTTCCTGCCTATTTTCCTGCTTCAAGTTTGTCTTATGTAAATAATTTCTTTCCTGTTAACATATTCTAATGTATTTTCTTCTCATCTTGTGCCTGAGTGGAAGAGAAGGCCTTGACGGCCTTAACCCTACCAGAATAAATAAATAAATATATTATTATTATTATTATTATTATTATTATTATTATTATTATTATTATTATATGAGAAAATTCAAGATGAAGTCCACACCTGTGGAGTAACGGTCAGCGCGTCTGGCCACGAAACCAGGTGGCCCGGGTTCGAATCCCGGTAGGGGAAAGTTACACGGGTTGAAGTTTTTTCCGGGGTTTTCCCTCAACCCAATACGAGCAAATGCTGGGTAACTTTCGGTGCTGGACCCCGGACTCATTTCACCGGCATTATCACCTTCATTTCATTCACACGCTAAATAACCTAGATGTTGATACAGCGTCATAAAATAACCCAATAAAATAAAAAAAATTCAAGATGAAAGAAATAGAAAAATAATTTGCAATTATCACAGAATATTTATGTGTTTCTTAAATGAGAATTGTTTCTTTACAGATGGAAGAGTAAATACGAACTCGTGAACACAGATTCTTAGTACCAGAGGCGTAACATCAAGATCTTTACCTGCATGGCGGCAACTCAAATATTAGTTTGTTAAGCTCCTGAGTCCTGAGACATTTGTTGCTGTATTTTTGAAATTCAATATAATTCTACACTTCAAAAAAAGTTACTGGTATGAGGAGAAATGCTGATAAATTCTGTAGGTTACAGTTAGGGCACAAATGCAGGTATATTATACTATACTTCGGATCTCTGCACATACATCTTACATCATAATCATGTATGAAGTATGGTATAGTGTACTATGCCCTCAGGACTCAGGGCGATAAGGAAACTTATTTCTTTAAAGTGTACATAATATTAAAATATTATAGATTAAAAGAGACGTAATATTGTTAAGTGTTTTAATACTATAATATTTTAATACCATGTACATTTTTACGATTTAATTAAAAACATTGTTGAATAATGACTAACAATATAAGCATACCTATTATAAACTTATTTATATTTATTTATTGTATTTTGTATTTCAGAGATAATTTTCAATGAACTACTAAATTCGGTTAATTTTGCAATTCAATTACAGATACTATAATAATTGTTAAATCATAAAGTAAAGTTAATCTATATTTGTCAATAAATGTGTATTTATTTTCAATTGAATTCAAGACATTGTAATTTTTAAGTCATAAAATATACATAATTTATATTTGCCAATAAATATGTGTTTCTTTAATTTTTAGAATTTTTTATGTAGAGAAATACACTGTCATTAGGCCACTTTACGGACAAGTTATATCGTTTAAGTGTTTTGAGGATATGAAATACTAGTTATATTTTTACCTGACATATTCTGATAAAAATACAAGGATTTTTTTAATGTGATAAATCCACGATTCCAGTCCCAAAGCTCTGCTTTCATTCTTAAAGAAACCATGCTAAAAGATTTTATCAACAGTAATCTCACTAGAGGTTTTGATTTTATCGATAAATCTGCAAGTGGAACACGAGCAGATTTATCTAGAGAAAATCAAAACTCCAGTGGGATTTAATTGACTATTACACGATTAGAAGAAAGTATATAAAGATTAGAAGTAACAAAGTACTCAAGTACAATAAAATATTAATTGACTTACGAAAATAAACCTGTCTTCAAATGTATTATTGCACCATTACGCTAGATGGCAGTTGTGCCAACTATGGAATCTTCATGCAACTCTGTAGACGGTTACTAGTCAAGAAGGCTTTGTTGATTCAGTTTCGTTTTTATTAAAACATTTGCATTCCACTTCAATCATCCGAATCCCAGTAATCAACGTCATTTGACAGATGATTTTCAATAAATCTTAATATTAAACAATCTCTGATACGTGACTATCCATAATATCACATAGCAGAAGTTATAACATAACCTAACTAATACACACAAGTGTTAGAAAAGTTTTAATTAACGACGATAACATAAAAAATAAACATGAATAATTTTAAAAGGAATAATTATTGAATGTACAATTTTCAAATTTGAATGTGGTTGGTGGTTCAATTGATGTTATATTGGACGTGTGCGTAATAGAAGTGGAACTCGTTGATTTAGGCGTACATGGTGTATTCAACCTATTCAGGATTTCCGAATGGTGCTCTTCATTTATTTGTAAATCGGATTTCAGAAGATGCATAGCTACTATATGATCAGTGATTTTTATTAATTCTTGTTCTTGAATGCCAATGCGAGTCATATTTGAAACTGTTGTGCATCGACTGGAGTGGTTTGTAATTTTATATATATTTTTGACGTCCAGACCAGCGCAGTTTCAAATGTTGGCAAACAAAGAAACAAATGCTAGGGACGCGATAAAATTAAACAAATGCTAGGGACGCGATAAAATTAAACAAATGCTAGGGACGCGATAAAATTGTGCAATAAGCAGCCATGATTGGTTGAAATACGTCCTTTCGTACCGTTTTATTGGTCAAAAGTAGTATGACGTAGTAAGAGTGTAATAGTCTTCCTAAATAAGTAGTACCTTTTGGTCTTTCCTTAGAACTGTAATTTTTGCGCTCTCTCCAGACAATACTGGAGAGAATCACGCATATAAATATCCACACCACACCGCCATTAAATATATGAAAAAGTCCCACACCACTTGATTAATAACTATAAAAATATATCATTTTTAATAAGAATAATTTTAACTTACGTAAGTTTTGTAGTTTTCAGTAAGATATACTGCATATATTATACAGCCGTCACTCAGTAAATTATAGAAATGAAGATCTAATTTAAGATATTCTCTACGTCTACTTATATAACCCCAAAAGGTTTGAGTTTCATATCATTAATAGGCTATGTCATTAATATGTATATTAGTGACTTGTTTTTAGTAAGTCTTAAAAGTTTTTAATAACCAATTATAGAGCCGTTATAAAAAATTACACAAATGAAGATCGACATATTGTTGTCATTATATCGTCACAGAATTTGCTCTGATTTCTTCTAAATATGACTTGTGAGCAATC
This sequence comes from Periplaneta americana, assembly GCA_025594305.2. Classification (NCBI taxonomy): domain Eukaryota; kingdom Metazoa; phylum Arthropoda; class Insecta; order Blattodea; family Blattidae; genus Periplaneta; species Periplaneta americana. Next base: position 9,821,560 of record JAJSOF020000029.1, read on the forward strand.
CTGCAATAAAGTTCCGATCCATTTTTTGGAAATATTAGCACGAGACATTTACCATCTTGCCTGCGAGGATTTAGTGGGCCTGTGAATGACACAGCAAATAAATGCTCAATTAACTCTTTTCAAGAACATGGGTGTAATCTGACATCTGGAATTTATTAAATGAATATTTGTTGACACTATTTCACTAGAGATGTCTAGTATTAATCCAGAACCATTCTAATATAGGTGCAGAAGAATGTGTCCTTGTTATCAACACAACATCGATCGAAGAAAGGTTCATTAACGATCAAAAAGTGAGTTATATAATTTAACATGTATATTTTTAAGACGTCTTTGTGTTCAGTTAGTTGCTGTATGAATTAAAGCCTCCAAGTTTAATCTGTTTTCCTCTGTTCTCAGTGTTTCGCAGTTTGTTTGCTAACCAAAGGAAATGAGGTAATGTTAATTTCTTCTTATGAAAGTGGATTCCACTTTAGGGATTGACTACAGAGAATGGAGTGAAAGTTGTTTATACTTTCCATCTACTTTAATTCAATCTCTTCTTAAAAGCATATCTCCTGGCGCTGTATTAGCCGCTTACGGAAATTTGTTTGTCTGCATCAGTCACTCTTAATTGTCTTTGAACGAACAAAGTAAACTTTAAATAACAACAAAATTGTTTTGATTTCGCTTTGAAATAAAGAAAATCACAAAATAAAAATAGCAGTAAATACAATATTACACGTAGTCGTAATATCTTAACTTACAAAACCATCTATTATGTAATTACAACATCTTTTCTTCTTCTTCTTCTTCTTCTTCTTCTTCTTCTTATTTTTCTGCTATACTTTCTACTCTAGAATGTATTCCCCCAGAAAACTTATATTTTTTACCATATCTTTGGACCCGTCTTTTCAAATTCTTGTCTTTTTTTGTAGAGATCTTAGCAATATAAGTACATTTCATAGACAATTTCTTATCTTGTGAATAAACAAAGCAGGCATTGGAATATTCAACAGCATTTTTACAAGATTCATGACAGATACTGACAATTTTGTCCATGTTGAATCTTTCATGCACTACTTTTAACACTTGAATATAAATAATTGATTAAATGGCGATCTTACTTGTGTTAATTGTGTAAGCATGTGTGGCTTACAGCTGTTTCGGTGCTACTTGACACCATCTTCAGAGCCTACTAGATCTCGGCACTATCTCAAGGTTTTGATAATTTTGTTGTGAAATAAGAACCACTTCTTCTAAAAATTCACAAAAGTTCCTTAATTGATGGTGATATACATCTTTCTTCAAAAAACCTGAATTTAGAATTTATAAAACAAAGTACCGATTGTTCTGTAGGGTTGTGAAACTTGGACTCTCACTTTGAAAGAGGAACAGAGGTTAAAGGTGTCCCAGAATAAAGTGCTTACAAAATATTTGGGGCTAAAAGGGATGAAATTACAGAAGAATGGAGAAAATTACACAACGCAGAGCTGCACGCATTGTATTCTTCACCTGACATAATTAGGAACATTAAATCCAGGCGTTTGAGATGGGCAGGGCATGTAGCACTATAGGCGAATCCAGAAATGCATATAGAGTGTTAGTTGGAAGGCCGGAGGGAAAAAAGATCTTTTGGGGAGGCCGAGACGTAGATGGGAAGGTAATATAAAATAGATTTGAGGGAGGTGGATATGATGGTAAAGACTGAATTAATCTTCCTCGGGATAGGGATTGATGGCGGGCTTATGTGAGGGCGGCAATGAACCTCCGAGTTCCTTAAGAGCCATTTGTAAGTAAGTAATATATTTTTCTTCTTTCTTGGGGTTGTTTTTTTAATTAACTTCGATAACATTGGAAGACTCGACTGCAGTTTCGTTCTCACCTTCAGTTTTGATTATGGCATTATAAAAAGAGCGGCAAACTTGCAATAGTAAAATTTATCACAGCAATATCCAAGGATAATAAAATTATATTAATAACTAGCTGAAAGTACCCGGCGTTGCCCGGGTTTTCCTTTCTGCTTCTGTTTTCAAATGAACTGGTTGTTAAATTTTCGGAAATTTCGGAAACCCAACTATAGACAACCAAAACGAAATGTTTTACTAAGCTTTCCTCGGACATAAAGATGAATCTTTACTTAACTTCACTTACATGAATTAATACTCCTTAGCCAAATGCCTGCCAGGTTTAACTACATTTAAAACAATTGTAGATCAGGCACCGAAAAGAAAATATTTCATCATGTGCAAGACGTTCAACTTTGTTTTCAATTTATATATTTATTTTTGTTTATTTATCTCTGCCGGTCAGTTACCGCTAAATTTCAAGTGCTTTATCTTAGTCGTGGCTGTCAGCGTATTAAACACCATTAATTTTTCTGCCGTCTCCTTTCCTCCCCGCCAAAAATGTGACATTGTACAGAGGAAGAGAAAAAATAATTATAAGATTATGTTTGTCATGAGTTTTTTCACACCAATTACTATTCCATTGCATAATTCTTGTGGATCAATATTTCGCAATAGTACTATTGGTGATTCAATATTAAGTATTAAATTATCTGTTGGCAATTCTTGTGATTTCAAAGAATTTAAGAATTCAGTTTGATAAAACATAGTCTACTCACTATCTACAACTGTCTCGAGAAATACTGGTCAAAAAAGTTAAGCATAATTAGGCATATAACTGTTTTTATTAATTAAAATAAAATAGATAAATTATAATTGGGTTTCTTGGTTCCACAGAATAAACTTAAAACTAGAAATACACTCTTTGTTAACAATGGACTCAATGTGAAATGAAAAAGTTGCATTGTTTGGAAACAACGGAAAAGATAAGGGAAGTTGAAATTCGTACATCATCAAAGAAAAGGAAATGGTGCTTTCAGTAAACTGTTTAATAACGTGTTGGTCCTCCACGAACCCTGAGGCACTCTTGTATGCGACGGGGCATACTCTGCACCAACGCATCTAAGCTCTCCTGAGGCAAATTGTCCCATTCTTCCAAGGCAGCATTCCTGAGTTCTTGAATCGTTAATGGGTGATGTGGACGATTGGAAATGGCTCTCCTGAGAAAGCTCCACGCATGCTCTATGCAGTTCATTTCCGGTGAGCATGCTGGCCAATCCATTCTTCGGATCCCATGCTCTACCAGATACCGCTACACACTATGAGCACGATGAGGTCGAGCATTATCGTCCTGTAGAGTGAACCCTTCTCCTACAGTCTCTGCAAAACCACTTACTATGGGTTGGAGGATGTTGTTCTCATACACGGCAGCAGTCATGTTTCCCTCTATTGAAACCAGTGGTGTGCGGCGGCCAAACATGACACCTGCCCAAAACAAGATTGAACCACCAAACTGTTGGTGACGTTCCACGGTCATTGAGGGATGATTTCGTTCCCCTGTTCGTCTCCATACGCGAATAGAGTTGTTGTCAGGGTGTAGGCCCATTCTCACTTCATTTGAGAATAAAGTTCTGGTCCAATGGTCTCGTGTCCAATTCTCATGTGCTCTAGCCCATCTTGCACGAGCACCCCTGTGATGCGGACGGAGTGCTGGAGTCTTGAGTGGTCTTCGAGCATACAACCCTATGTCATGAAGTCTATTGCGCACAGTTTGGCTACTTACAACAACACAGTGGCTTCACGCAGGTCATGGCGCAGAGTTGTAGCTGAGGCTTAGGTTCCTAGTTTGCAGATAAAACACATACCGGTCCTGACCTGGTGTTGTTTTGCGTGGACGGCCTTCGCGAGGTCGATCTGCTATTGACTGGGTTTCCTGGAACTTTCTCCACAGTCTGGAGACAATACTCTGATTCACATGAAGGATGTTAGCAACATCAACTTGTCTCATGTTTTGTTCCATCAAAGTGATGATTTTGATGCGGTCTGCCATTGTAAGGGTGTTCCGAGCCATTGTACTGCACTATGAAGCACTATGAAGCAAAACGACACTGATTGAACTTTGCTCGAATTACAGGCTTTGTTTACTGCACTATGAAGCACTATGAAGCAAAATGACACTGACTGAACTTGATCGAATTACAGGCTTTTCTTTACTAGCCGTGATTTGGACGTTACCTAGTGATGCAGACTAAAACAAATGAAAGAGTTTGAATTGGTAAACATAACACGTGCCACATAAAACCTAAAGAAATATAAATATCAGGTATTATTGGGTAAACTGGAAATATGCTTAACTTTTTTTGACCAGTGTACATAATACGGTTCTGGACTGCATAAGGATACTTATTGCATGAAATGTCTACATTTTGGCCTTCATGATGTATCTACAATGTTGTTTTATATCGTTTTGCTTTTTCCATGGCCTCATGAAAGTCGATGTTGAATACAACAGACAATAATAAAGAACAATTGACTGTAGAAGATTGCATTTAGTATTATGCATGAATGTTTGATCGTATTTATTTTTATTTTTACTGTTTTAATTAATTTATCGTCCATTTTAACAATTTTAATATAGCCTATGTTCTTCTCCTGGTTATGAAGGTTAAATGTGCAAACTTTGGTACATATTGGTCAAAGCGTGTAGATTTGTATAGGATACATACATACATACATACATACATACATACATACATACATACATACATACATACATACATACATACATACATACATACATACATACATACATATATACCCACATTCACTTTTATATATTAGATTAATTTGCAATTAAAATCCGGAGATATTTGGGGGCTGATTTTTAAATACGAGGACATTCTTGGGACAGAAAACAAAATTCGGAGACTGTCTAGGGGAAACGGGGACATCTGGTAGCCTTACTACAGAACGTTCTGAGCTCGCGAACTTGGAGTCTGGGGAACTAGATTATGGCGAGAACCTTGAGCTTAATCATGTCTATCGCTGTCTCCTACTGTTTACTGTAAACATTTACACTTATTACTTATATTATTATTTATATCTTTGTTATACTTCGGTCATATTTACCAGTTAATATTTTACGTCTCATTTATTTAGTTTTATTTCAATCCATTCTCCAGTATGGAATTTTAGGGTGGGGACATGCATGTATTTCTAATCTCACTCCACTAATACTAATTCAGAAAAGGATAATTAAAATATGCCTTAATAAACCAATTGATTACTCATCTGAGCTTTTTTGTTTACTGATTTTAATGTTTTGAAAATTAAACAGATTTATTATATTGCCTTATTAATCTTCATACATAAAAATCGTAATAAATTCAAATTGTATCATCATAAATATGGAACTAAAAGATCCGATTTTATACGACTAGAGGAACCAAAGTGTTTCACAAGCACAGCTCTGAGCCATGGTACCTACTTTGGTCCAAGGTTATACAATAAAATAATTGATAAATACCCCAATTTGGAACATTTTAATATCAGAAATTTAAAAATTAGCGTTAGGAATTTAATTTGTTAAGAATATATATTGATTTAATATGTATATGTATTTGTATGACTTAAATTGTTAAAATTGAAATTGTATTTTAAATTTAATTTATTCCTGTAATTTTTTTTTTTTTGTTGATCCAGTTTGTGTCAAGTAATTATCTTTGTTTGTGTTTATCTTAGTGTTTACATATCTCCCTGAGCACGAGTTTTTTACTCCTTCAGGGAAGAACTAAGATTGTATTTTTGTCCATGTTATTTTATTAACAATAAACAATAACCAATATTTAAATTACCTTCATACCATTCACAAACCCAAATTAAGCATGTACAGTGACATTCAAAGATATCTGACCTACGATTTTATGATCGTTTAAGCGAACTTTCTGCCCACGTGTTAAGTCAAAACCAAAGATACAAAAAACTGACACATTTTGAAACTGTTTTCCTAGTTCTCAATAGATGGCACTATTACTGGGGCAATTAAAAAAGTGTCAGGGAAAAAATTTAAATTACGGTTTATTTAACGACGCTCGCAACTGCAGAGGTTATATCAGCGTCGCCGGTGTGCCGTAATTTTTGTCCCGCACGAGTTCTTTTACATGCCAGTAAATCTACTGTCGCATTTAAACACACTTAAATGCCATCGACCTCGGCCAGGATCGAACCCGCAATCTCGAGCATAGAAGGCCAGCGCTACCGAGGGCGACGTCAGGGAAAATGATTATGTATATTAAGCATAAATTATTCTCATAATTGCCAATATCAGCGATTCCCAGCTAAACCCAGTGTTGTTTTACAATCAGTGGAGTGGATGAAGAATTGAATTCTATAATAATAATAATAATAATAATAATAATAATAATAATAATAATAATAATAATAATAATAATAATAATAATAATAATAATAATAATAATAATAATAATAAGGCATTTGAGATCTTGTTTTAGGTCAGTTCTTTGCGTGTTCATTTAACGTCTTATCGTTATTCTTGCACTTTGTTAGATGGTATCTTTCACATTTTAAATTGCACAATTCACATACACAACTTTCACACGGTTCGTGGTAACTTTGTGTCTTGCACAACTTATGGTGAAAACCATGTATCGCGAAGCGGGTTATTGCATGTCTTTGAGTCTGATTTTCTTTAGTCCAGTTCCTGTCTACCATAACACCTGTGGCGTACAAGTCGGGGTCCATCGTACGGCGTTTGTCTTCTCTTCTCTCCAGGAGGTCTTTGTAGGGCTGTGTCGATTGCAGTAGTATTTGGAGTCTGATGTCTTCTACGTAGAAAGTTTGTCTGGCCATAAGGTAGACCAGAAGGCGGAGTATCCTGCTTCTTCAAACCAAAAACAGGTAAACTACTCCAGGTGTACTTACTTACAACAAACATACTTACAAATGGCTTTTAAGGAACCCGAAGGTTCATTGCCGCCCTCACATAAGCCCGCCATCGGTCCCTATCCTGTGCAAGATTAAGCCAGTCTCTATCATCATATCCCACCTCCCTCAAATCCATTTTATATTATCCTCCCATCTATGTCTCGGCCTCCCTAAAGGTCTTTTTCCCTCCGGTCTCCCAACTAACACTCTATATGCATTTCTGGATTCGCCCATACGTGCTACATGCCCTGCCCATCTCAAACGTCTGGATTTCAAGTTCCTAATTATGTCAGGTGAAGAATACAATGCGTGCAGTTCTGTGTTGTGTAACTTTCTCCATTTTAACCATGATGTCGCACCATCTACCCTTAAGTACTAAATATGATAACCTGTCACTGATAAATTCGACCTTTTTTACTGCTGATTTTATTCTTTTATGTACAAAGAATCCTGTTCCTAATTGGTGATTATTGTTTCCTTCCCCATAATACAACAAGTAATCTCCTATTTGTGATATGCCATTCCCATCTAACCTAACCTCTTGTACTCCCACAAAGTCTATTCTATATCTAGCTAGTTCTTTTGCTACTAATGTTACCCCTCCTGTTCTATAAAGACTAGTCACTCCAGGTGTACAAAGACGAAAATGTGATTATAACAAAAACCACACTGCTAACAACTATAGCAATATACATTGCTCCAAACAAATCAACAGGAGTCACGATAGAAATCATAACAAAAGCCATATCCAGAGTGACAGAAAACGAAACCATAATTATAGCTGGAGATCTCAACTGCAGATTATATAAACACAACCGAAAATCTAAATTAGTGCTGGAAGTCCTGAACGAAGAGGGTTTCAATTGAATTCTATAATTTGGGTATATTTATGTACTATTGGCGACACTGATTATCATCTTCGCCAGCCATTCATAGAAGCAATAACTAAAGAAGCTACAGTTACACCAATAGGGTGAGATATCTTTGAACGTTAGTGTACTATCCATTCCATTAATGCCGCCACGTTTTGAAGTAGTGTTTACAATCATTAAGACTACTTAATTCCCTTACACTATTATGCTAGTAAATATACGAGTATATACAAGACATAGAGATGAGAAAAGTGCACCTGAAGTTGAAAAATCACAATTTACAGGGAAAAGCAGAAAACAAAAACCTGGAAATGGATGTTGCAGCCAGTTCTTCACCTTTAAAACCTCAGTTTTAAGCATTGAAATGTCCGAAATAAAAAACAATACAGAGGCCATACTTATTAAGAAAATGTTCTGATCTTATTAAAGAAAAAATTACAATTAAATACTTTGCAAATAATCACTTCCTAGTCCTTTGTTACTTACAAATTACTTTTACGGAGCCCGGAGATTCATCGCCGCCCACACATACGCCCGCCATCGGTCCCTATCCTGAGCAAGATTAATCTAGTCCCTACAATCATATCCCACCTCCCTCAAATATATTTTAATATTATCCTCCCACCTCGTCTCGGCCTCCCCAACTCTAATACACTTGTATAACACAATAATTGTTTAAACTTCGCGTATAAACACATTGTGGGCCATTCACGTTTGTTAAGCACTATTACCATACCAAATTTGTCCCCGATTAAAATACACGGCACCGAAATTCCGTTCAGTGAATCAGTAAAGAATCTAGGTATTTATATGGATAAAAGTTTAAATTGGAACATTCAAGTTGCAGAAAAGGTATTGTCGTTAATCCACTCTTTTAGACGATTGAAGAATTTTCTACCCTTTTCCATGAAAAAAATGTTAGTGCAAACACTCGTGATGCCCCACTTCGATTACTGTGATATTCTGCTTACTGACCTAAGCGTTACTTCGGCGCAGAGACTACAACGTGTTCATAATATGTGCGTCCGTTTCGTCTGCAATATTCGCCGGGCTGATCACGTAACACCATCCCTCGTAATGTTGTCCTGGCTCCGTCTAGAAGATCGTACGGAAATCCACTGTCTTTCCCTTCTCTTTCACATATTGCATTTCTCCACTCCTGTCTATCTTGCGTCTCGTTTTAAAATTTATCCACCCATCATAACCTAGACACACGATCACAACACTCCTCAATATTATCCATTCCCTCCCATCGAACATCCTCATATTCATCTTCTTTCACTGTGGCTGTTCCTCGACTTTGGAATTCCCTACCGAGTAATGTCAGGGACTGTGAGACATCAAATCAATTTAAGAATAGGCTAACGAGATATTTTTCTAACAATTCTTGTCAACAATAATAGCTGTTTCAGGTTTCTCAATGTTTAATGGTTATATATATCACAGATAAATATCTAAATTATCTCATTATTATTATTATTATTATTATTATTATTATTATTATTATTATTATTATTATTATTATTAGAACTATTTCCTACCAGTGTTTATTATTGTCACACTAACATTAGTTATCCAATTTTCATTATTTACTTTCATGTTGTTTTATGATCTAGATATTAATGTAATAACTATGTAAGCAAATGTATTTAATTAGAATTAGAGTCTGGCTGGGCGGAAGAGAAGGCCTACTGGCCTTAGCTCTGCCAGATTAAATAAATTATTATTATCATTATTATTATTATTATTATTATTATTATTATTATTATTATTATAAACGTGAATTTTGGAAATTGAGAATGAAGAATGACAAATGTACAACCAATAGAAAAGAGGTTCTTAAGGCCGGTGTGATGTCCACATTAGTGTCGAGCATGCCGGGAAAAATAATTTTTGGATAAAGTGTGCTACTCTGTAAGGCTGTGATGTCAAAGCAAGCGCATTTTTCTGACCTTGACGTCGTGCGCGGGCAGCAAGCGCTAAGTATGGAAAGAGGAAGGTTTGTGTATATGAATAAGCAACCTGTTGGATTAAGAAAACAGTGGTGCACAAACTTCAAACGGAACGTGAAATTTTATGTCGTTATTTTTATATGGCTTCTTTCTGTTTGATATTATCTATATTGTCTGTAAAACAAAAGTACTAACACTGATTTCTTAATATTGCACTTGTGTTTTAAATCTTAATAACATAATAGAGAGTTAAGAAGGAATATTCACTTAAATTCCATAGTAGTACAACTATACTGTACTAAATGGATGAAACACATCATTCATAAAGAAAGTGATATTCCAAAGAAAGAGATTGAGTATGACATGATAAGTTGAAATTGATATTGATCAGGGGCGGCTTTCGAAGGGCGGCTGCGGAGCTGCAGCACCCCCAGACATTTGTGGCTCTTGTCTCGTTTTATGTTGTGAAATACATTTATTATACAGACTCATTTAGCGGTTCGAATTTTTAACAAAATTCGCTCACATTGACATGCACGCAATATTTAGTGAAATCACTTCCTCCCCTGGTGCTGCCAGAGCGAAACCAGAGACAAGGATGGATTAATGAAGCCACTTCCTCCCCTGGAGCTGCCAGTCTCGTCTCGGATGCTTTGCGCGTAGTTTTACCCCTCCTCCTGCTGCCCCTCGCCATGAATCCAGAGTTTCCAGGCGCTGCAAAGTTTGCAGCAGTTTGTCAGTAGCGCGCAGTTTTAAATACATTTTCTTTAACGTTGTGAGTGTAACAAGTGCGACAATGTTTAATTCTGCACAATATTTACAGTCTATTCAGTTCAGTGCCTTAACAATTCAGGAGAAATGTGAAATTAAGTGCCCATCAGTTGAATCTCATAATGGAAAGAGCCGCTAAACAAAATACAAAGGCTCGCATATTTTTTGATAATTTTTCCAGTATCCCTGCTTTCTTCTCTCGATCTCCACACAGTCTGTATTAGATTAATGTGTTTCAAAGATAATTCCATCAGCTGGGGCAACAAGATGGAGTTTTAAAATAACAACAGTAAATGTTGTTCGTGAGAAGAAGGAGCCATTGCTAGAATGTTTTCAATCCATAATGGAATCTGAAACATCTAATATAACAATAAATGAGGCAAGCGCCCTGGTGCGTACTCTTGGAGACACTGAATTCAATTTTTGGCTCAGTTTTTTTTTTTTTTTTTTCATTTATTGATTTATGATGTAGATATATTATACAGCCAACTACATCATCGCCAGTTAGATATTTCTATGGTTCAAATCTGCATATAAAAATTAAATTATGGTTTATTTCACGACACTCGCAACTGCAGGGGTTATATCAGCGTCGCCGGTGTGCCGGAATTTTGTCCCGCAGGATTCTTTTAAATGCCAGTAAATCTACTGACATGAGCCTGTCTCATTTAAATGCAATCGACCTGGTCCGGGATCGAACCCGCAACCGACTATGCTACCGAGGCCGACTGTGCATATCAAGCTTTGTTAATGCCATACAGACAATACGGAACAGTACACAGTTGAGCAGAGATATATGTGAAAATGAAAACCATAAAAAGCGTCGTAAGATCGAAGGGATTCAGACAAGGGTTGCGGCAGCCAAGGAAGTGTGTGACCTCATTTTCACACAAGCTAACACTCGATTCCAGTTCATAGATCATCTGATAATATCTTCTCTTCGGTGTCAAGAAAAATTTTAATGCTACAAAAGCTCATTTCCTGAAAATGACCTAAATGTATGTGTGAAGCTTTTTCCAATGTTCGATAAAGACAAACTAAAAACGGAACTCACTGTGTTGAATCGGAGATAAGAATGCAGAAATATCAGTGACACAAACTCTTGCAGTTTCTTCTATCTGAGAACTTGCAGGCCTCATTTTCAGAAGTTGTGGAACTACTACGCATAGCTATCACCATACCAATGACAACTTCCGAACCAGAACGTTGCTTTTCGTGTTTGAAGAGAGTAAAATTCTATTTCAGAAATACGATGAGAGAAGAGAGACTGACCGCATTAGCTATGCTTCCCTTGTAGCCTAAAAACTATGTTAAGCGACATATCGGATTTTAATAACAAGATGATTCAAAAGTTTGCAACCTACAAGACAAAACACATGGGACTACAGTAATCTTTAAATGTGATAAGTTGCATGGTTTATTTTTGTATGCAGCCCCCCTGAATTCAATACCCACGAGCCGCCACTGATATTGATGGTACCTTTAACCTTACAAAAGTAATAAATAAACTGATCAAAACAATATTACAGTACAAAGCAAAGTTACCTAGGTACTCTATCTGTTTTAAGTGTAACTAATATTACATAACAAAACTCTTATCGCATTATGCTTTTAAGGTGATATTGGTGAGCAACTTCCTATCATGAGAATATTAAATTATTTTCTGGAAATCTGCTGAAGCTATAGAGCTGATATTTTTACAACACATGGGCACGTATCTTTCGCTTATGATGTAACAGTAGTTGCTTTGTTAATTCATTTCCTTACAAACTATTTCCATGCGAATATTTTCAAAATTTTCAATACACTATCTTCAATAATACGTATATACGGTACATTAGATTTACGAAAAGATTCTGTAAGGCTATTAAATAAATAGGCCTATACCTCAAAATTTCACTTTTTTATACGAAAAGTTGAGAAAATATTTATTTTGAAAAAAAAATCAAACTTGTGAAAAATGAGCATTAAAATTAAAACTTACATTCTTATAATATACTTACACTTCTCAGACAAATCTAAAAATTAACATGGATACAGTTTTAATAAGTTCTCTTCCCTTTATCTATTGAGTCCACACCTGTGGAGTAACGGTCAGCGCGTCTGGCTGCGAAACCAGGTGGCCCGGGTTAGAATCCCGGTCGGGGCAAGTTACCTGGTTGAGGTTTTTTCCGGGGTTTTCCCTCAACCCAATTCGAGCAAATGCTGGTTAACTTTCTGTGCTGGACCCCGGACTCATTTTACCGGCATTATCACTTTCATATCATTCAGACGCTAAATAACCGTAACAGCGTCGTAAAATAATCCAATAAAATAAAAAAAATTATCTATTGAATCAGTGCTGGCCATCCCTGGATATAGCTCGACTAAGCGGCATATACTACCTCTTTCGTCTGTCTCTTTCCTTTCCGCTGTAAAGCGCTCAGGCTCTCCTGGGCTCTAAAGCGCGCGCTTGCTCCTGTGGGCATCAATTGACATGCCTGCTGTAAGGAATGGCATAGTCACCTAAAAATATGGGGGGAGAGAGAGAGAGAGAGAGAGAGAGAGAGAGAGAGAGAGAGAGAGAGAGAAGTTTGTCTTGAAACACAGATTAATTTGTTGTATACGTATTTCTGATGTATTTCGCGTTACCATTATAGCAGACCATTACTCAACTATCGGAGCCGAAGAAACTAGCGACGGTCATTTAATTATAGTAATTACTTTGCAATGAACTTGACAATGCAACATTAATTTCCTCTCAGAATATTGCAAAAGTTCCTACATTTTTATCTTTGCTTTGTGATTGCATGGAATTAGCTACGTAAATAACGATAGCGTGGAGATTGCAATATGAAGTAATGAACATTTAATTATAGTAATTTATGCCATAAAAAGCCATTTTCATAGTGGACGTATCCATATTACAAACTAACATTCATTCTGTACGGAAATTATAAAGAGAAATGAGCAATAAGAAATGCACAGTAATTATTGTTTTTAAAAAAAATATATATATATACATCGATAGCTGAATTATTATATAAATTTCGCAGAATTTCCGTTTGTTTGATATACGATCCAGATCTTTAGAGATTTACAGATACAACAGAGAGCATGAATATCAAAACATACATCTTGTTTCTATTGTCAACTTCAGCGTTTGTAATAAATCCAACAGTAAGTATTATATAGACCTATAACGTCACGTAACTAACAAGGGAATCGTTCCACGTCATGATGTTTGAATTTAAGGTAGTATATGTACACCCACAAAACGCAAAAAATGATGAAAATTAGAATTTTCCAAATATAACTATTTTAATAGAGAATTTTCTCCTCTTTAATTTGATATAAGAATTTTCGATTTATGCCTTATAGTTTTTCAGATAAGTCCCATCTTCCAAAATGCTGCGTCATCAGCCACGGTCACTTACTTTTGGAGAGCATTACTTTTGGACTGATCTTCGTAGCAGTCAATCCCCTCGTCCAGCATTGCTTGTAAAATAAACTTCTTTCTAGTCCCGAAATAGATACATAGATATCTGGGCATGATTATTAGATTGAAAAAGCTCTTTTACATAATGAAGTAATTTATAATCTTTTACTGTTAGTCATAAAACTGTAAATTTGTGAGTCAGTGATGTTGTACGTCATTTTAATAAGAATCCAAAAGTAGAAATTACAATTCTGAGGAGGATGGGCATAAACCCTGGGACAAACACCATCGCAGGGTTTGTTGCATCAATGGAAATAGGGACAAAAAAAAACACACCTGAAGTTAAAACAAGGCGGAGGTATTTGAGAGGCAGAAAGAAGCTGAAACTGGACCGACATGAAGCTGCTTAAGGGGTGATATATGATGATGGAGTCTTCTAGGCTCTGAAAGTTTGTGGTTCATTTCCTGTAAATAGTAATTTTAGATTATTTAATTCTTTCAAACATGATACATCAGTCAAATATGGTGATACCAAGAAGCTATTGGTGTCATTTTGAAGCTTGAAATGTCCCCCAGTGCCTGACAATGAGTAAAATAACATTAATACAATTAATAATTATCTATGGATTTTTTACATGATTTATGCAACATAAAATATTATTGTAAGTTACATATATGGTAATGTTTAATTAATGTAAATAAAAATAAAAAAATAGCTCTATGTCAGGCACTAAAGAATAGTTTTAGCTATAAAACAGTGAAGAAACTGTGGCTCTATCTTAAAAACTGCATGAGCTATCATGTTTCAAGTTGCATGTCAAAATTATAAACAAAGAATTTTTAAAAACAATTCAGACATAATTTCAAGGATCTGTTCACTTTCTTCTCTTTCTGATACGATTCTCAATTGAATAAAAATTTTACAGAGCAAAATTATACAAAACAAACTTTTTGTATGTAAAGTGTACATATACCTTAATGAAAATTCATATTTAAGCTCATTTTCGTTAGTTAAGAAACATGGTGAAAATCGATGCTACTTATGCAGCTTCTTGCACGCACTCGGTTCTTCATAATTCCGCGACAACAAACTAATTTTTGATAACAGAGAGCATGAAACTTGTCTTCGGTATAATGAGGTACTTCTGATATAATTTAATTCTAGTAAAGACATTCACAAATAAATATTAATGAATAGGCCTAACTCCTTTCGCTAGTGACACTAATGAAAATATGTTATGTGATTGATTTAGAAATCAGCTGAAGAACCCAGTGCTCTGCTGTATTGTGCGAGAATCACTAACATACCTCAGAGTAAGTAAATGTGTAAACATAACCTATAACACCTTTTTCAACAGATTTTAACACTTAAGAGTTTGTAGCATTTTAACATCGGACTTGGACAAGAATTTTGTTTATTCAGTCACTGTCAACAACATATTTGATCAAAAGTTAAGTTAACATCTCTTGTTACTTGTTTCATAACTTTTAGCAAATTTTAATCTCTGAAAGATAGGCACATAGGCCTACTTCATTTGAACATCCTAAATTCCGTTTCTCAAAGACGGAGAACTCTAAGAAAAATTATTTTCAAAATCTATCAAAAGTAATTAATTGATTAACTAGCGGACATATTCGTGCTAATTATGTAAGATTTGATCGGATTTGCGATGTCTGGGAAATTTATGGAGTTGTTCCTAGACATCACCATAACAAAAATTGACAACAAATACACCTACAAAATATACAGAAAACCAACCACCACCACCACCACCACACACATACACAACACATCTAACCACCCCACACAACACAAACATGCTGCATTCAGGACAATGGTACACAGACTACTCAACATACCCATGAGCTAACAACACTACAATGAAGAAGTGAACACAATCAAATACATAGCACAAGAAAATGGTTACAATCCAAAAATAATAGACAACATAAGAAAGACAAAAACTTAACAAACACAAAACACAACACAAACACAAGAACACAAGAAATACATCACACTAACATATGAAAACAAAAGAACACATAAGATGGCATCTTCATTCAGAAAGCAGAAATACAACATAGCATACAGAACAGAAAACACACTACAAAGACATCTCAACACACAAACAACACAAACAAATAAATATGACCACACAGGCTTATACAAACTCACATGTAATAGTTGCGATAAGTTCTACATAGGACAGACAGGCAGATCATTCCAAACACGCTACAAAGAACACATTAAAGCAATAACCAGAGGACACAATACATCTACATACGCTGATTACATAACCAATGCTAACCACACTTACAATAACATAAATGCGGACATGGAAATCCTACACATACAACCCAAGAACAAAAAACTCAACACACTAGAACAATACGAAATATACAAACACACTAAAACACACCCCGATTAAATTCTCAACACAAAGATCAATTTCAGAACAAACACACACACACACACACTATTTGATTCCACTCTTCAACACCTTTCAATATTCAAACACACCCACATAACAGACAGAGAAGTTCGAGATGACGCCGTGATCTAGTAGGCTCTGAGGATGGTGCGTGAAGCACTGAAACAGCTGTAAGCCGCACAAATCTTACATAATTATCACGAGTAAGTCCACTAGTTAATCAATTAATTATATTCAAGTGTTAAAAGTAGTGTACGCAAGATTTAAAATGGACTATCAAAATTTTTACGCTAGTAGGCCTACAGATCTGGAAAGAATGCAGGCGCGCCAATCTGCTGAACTACTTTTTTTATCAATTGTTGTAAGAAATATCCCTTTAAAACTGTCTGTTTGTGGGCATTTTTTGTTTAACACCGACCCCGCAAACATGTATCCACCTATTACTAAAATGTTTTTTTTTTTTTTTCAGCGAATGAATAACTTGGATCATTACGTTAATTAAAGTTTGCATTTCTTCGGAATATGTACGATAAGACTTCCTTGTGTTAAATTCTATCGTACCTTGTTTACATGTTTCGACCTATTTATGACATCCTCAGAACTGTTCGTTGTTGGTCTTGGCACCTGTTGTTCTGTTTCCTGTGAGGGTGAGTTCGTGTGGTATAGTGTAGAATCTAAGATTGTGTGTGTTCTGAAATTGAGTTGTGTGTTGAGAATTTCGTTGGGGTGTGTTTTCGTGTGTCTGTATATTTCATATTGTTCTAGTGTGTTTAGTTTCTGAACCACCAGGATTACAACGAAGAGCTAAACACAATCAAATACATAGCACAAGAAAACGGATACAACCCCAACATAATGGACAACATAATACGTAAGACAAAACATAATCACAAAAAACATAAGAATACAACACAAACACAAGAACACAAAAAATACATCACACTAACATTCGAAAACAAAAACACACACAAAATTGCAACCTCATTCAAGAAATTAAATTACAATATCGCATACAGAACAAATAACACTCTACAAAAACATCTCAACACACAAACAACACAAACAAACAAATACAACCACACAGGCGTATACAAACTCAAATGTAACACCTGCAACAACTTCTACATAGGACAGACGGGCGCATCATTTCAAACACGTTACAAAGAACACATCACATCCATAACAAAATTACAAAACACCTCCACATATGCAGAACACATCACAAATGCTAACCACACACACACAGACATCAACACAGACATGGAAATATTACACATCCAATCAAAAAGCCAGAAACTAAACACACTAGAACAATATGAAATATACAGACACAGGAAAACACACACCAACGAAATTCTCAACACACAACTCAATTTCAGAACACACACTCTTTGACTCTACACTATAACACACGAACGCTCCCTCACAGGAAACAAAACAAGAGGCGTCAAGACCAACAACGACCAGTTCTGAGGATGATCCATAAATAGGTCGAAACATGTAAACAAGGTACGTTAGAATTTAACACAAGAAAGTCTTATCATTCATATTCCGAAGTGATACAGTGTTAAAAGTTGTGTAATCAAGATGTATAAAATTTGTAAAAGAAAACTTAGTATTACGAACTTCCTTAGCAAGAACTATATTGTAGTATAATGCATTGAAAATTGCACTAACATTGATAGCTACTCCAAACGATAATCTTTGGTCAACGATATAACGTAAACACGTAACTGTCTTTACAAGCCCTTCAGATGTTGAACGGCAGAGTGAAATTTACGATAGGTTTGAGACTGTCCATAGTGTGTATATAACTTAGTGTATGTATGTGGATCTATATATATACACTGTTCCACTGTACAAAGAATGTAATGAAATAATTGACAACTAATTCAAATTTGAGAAGTATAAAGTTCATAGTGCAGTTGATTCACATAATACATACTAGGTTCAAAAAGTTCCCGGAATTTGCTAGTATCATAGAAAGAACGCACCTTAAACACTATTCTGCAGCATTCCCTTCAAAATAGTTGCCTTCCGCAACAACACACTTTTGCCAACGCGTGTAGAGTTCCTGGAAGCAGGCCTGGAAGCCATTTTGTGAAACCCGTCTTAGTGCTCTCGTCGCGTTTGCAATAACCTCTTCAGCATTGAATCTCCGTCCTTTCAGATGACTTTTCAGATGGGGAAACAGAAAGTAATCAGGTGGTGAGAGATCAGGAGAGTATGGTGGGTGATCCAAAGCAGTTATGTTGTGCCTGGCAAGAAAATTCTTTACAATAATTGCGCGATGAGCAGGTGCATTGTCATGCATAAGGAACCAGTTGTTTTCTACCCACTTTTCTGGACGTTTCCTTCTCACTGCGTCCCAGAGGCGACGGAGGATTTCTACGTACAATTCTTTCGTTACAGTATGACCTTCTGGAATGAACTCATGGTGGATGAGACCCTGGGAGTCGAAGAAAACTTCCAACATAACTTTGCCTTTGGAAGTGTCCCTAGGAAATTTTTGCTTCCGAGGAGATATTTTCGACTTCCAGTCTTATGACTGTCGTTTAGGGACTGGGTCGTACAAGTAGCACCAAGTTTCATCACCAGCAATAATTTTGTTTAAGAAATCACCATCTTCATCAGCCGTACTGATCATGTCCCCAGCAAGAGTCATTCTTGTTTCTTTCTGTTCTGCCGACAACATTTTCGGAACTAACTTCTGAGACACGTAATGCATGTTGAGATGCTTGTGAAGAACATTGTGTACACTTCCGACTGATATTGACCTCTGCTGCTATCTCTTTTTATGGTTTTACGTCGGTCGTCCTCACAACATTACGCACACGCTGAGCGATTGCTTCATTTGTTGCAGTTGTTGGTTGGCCGCTGCGTACGTCATCTTTGATGCTATCACGGCCACCAGAAAAGCGTTTATGCCAGGCATACACTTGAGTTTTTTTCATTGCTGCTTCGCCACATGCTTCTTCCAACAATCTTAATGTCTCTGCAGGAGTTTTGTGTAACAAAACACAGAACTTGATGTTTGTACGTTGCTCTGTGGACATAATTACAAAATGCGACGAACAAACAAAACACTATGATAAACAATTGCCTACAACTCAAAACCAACAATCGCCATTATCAACAAACTTTAAGGAAATGACATCATGAATGTTACCAACAAAACAAATGTATAATATCCCTTGTTATATATTAATACGAAAAATGGTAGTAAGATTCCGGGAACTTTTTGAACCCAGTAGTATAAATACTTTTACGTAACATAAACCAAAGAAAACTTTATTTTTTCAGAAGAAGCAGGAGAGCTTGAGGTGAATATAAACTCATATATACTTCAAAGGAGCAACTCCCAGATGGTAAGAATACGACATGAAGAGTTCGGGGAAACGATGAATGTCACATTTCTGTTAAGGATTAGATAATGACCTAATTGAGTCTATAACTGCAAGATGTAGTGCTGTTTCTATATAAAATAAAGGAAAGGATTACTATATTCGTGGTGACAATTCTCCTTTTTACCAGTTTTCATAAGAACAACATTAAATTTCGTAGTAATCCATTGAATTAGATAATGACATCAACCTTAACAAAACTGTGACATTCATCGTTTTTCCCGCGAACTCTTCACATGTTAAAGGCTAAATAAAACATTACAAGGAATAATAAAATGGAAGAGTTCTCAAGCATATCATTTTAATATTATTTTAATGTACCGAAGTACATATGATATTTCCATGCAGATATGCTGCGTCATCATACGATGAAAGAGTAATGGAACGGAGAAAAATTCTGTCCGGCGCCGGGAGTTGAACCCGGGTTTTCAGCTCTAGGTGCTGATGCTTTATCCACTAAGCCACACCGGATACAACTCCGACGTCGGACAGAATCGTCTCAGATTAAGCTCCAACTCTTGGGTTCCCTCTAGTGGCCGCCCTCTGCACTACGTCATAGATGTCTATGAACGCAGGACCGAAGTCCACACATGTGCCGAGGTGCACTCGATATGAGTGACTAGTTGGCCGGGATCCGACGGAATAAGCGCCGTCTTAAATCACGAAGTGATTTGCGCAAATCATATATTATTTTAATGTACCGAAGTACATATGATATTTCCATGCAGATATTCTGCGTCATCATACGATGAAAGAGTAATGGAACGGAGAAAATTCTGTCCGGCGCCGGGAATTGAACCCGGGTTTTCAGCTCTACGTGCTGATGCTTTATCCACTAAGCCACACGGATACAAGTCCGACGTCGGACAGAATCGTCTCAGATTAAGCTCCAACTCTTGGGTTCCCTCTAGTGGCCGCCCTCTGCACTACGTCATAGATGTCTATGAACGCAGGACCGAAGTCCACACATGTGCCGAGGTGCACTCGATATGAGTGACTAGTTGGCCGGGATCCGACAGAATAAGCGCCGTCTTAAATCACGAAGTGATTTGCGCAAATCATATATTATTTTAATGTATCGAAGTACATATGATATTTCCATGCAGATATTCTGCGTCATCATACGATGAAAGAGTAATGGAACGGAGAAAAATTCTTTCCGGCGCCGGGAATTGAACCCGGGTTTTCAGCTCTACGTGCTGATGCTTTATCCACTAAGCCACACCGGATACAAGTCCGACGTCGGACAGAATCGTCTCAGATTAAGCTCCAACTCTTGGGTTCCCTCTAGTGGCCGCCCTCTGCACTACGTCACAGATGTCTATGAACGCAGGACCGAAGTCCACACATGTGCTGAGGTGCACTCGATATGAGTGACTAGTTGGCCGGGATCCGACGGAATAAGCGCCGTCTTAAATAACGAAGTGATTTGCGCATATCATATATTATTTTAATGTACCGAAGTACATATGATATTTCCATGCAGATATTCTGCGTCATCATACGAAAACCCGGGTTCAATTCCCGGCGCCGGACAGAATTTTTCTCCGTTACATTACTCTTTCATCATATCATTTTAAGTTATATAAACTGCAGCTTAGTAACCTAATTCTCATTCCTATAGGCTAACTGTTAGGGCAAACTTGGCTAATTTCGTGATATTTATTTTTACATTTACCATTAAATTATAGGCCTGCCAGCGACAAATATAATTTTGATGGTATAGTATAAATGGCACAAGACGTGCTATAACATGAATTTGCTCCCAGTATTCTTGCAGTGACGTTAGCGGTGTATTTTTGGAAACAACTTCAAGAGTTGTGAGGTCTACAGCTTTGAATTTGTGAATGAATACATTATCCGATTTCCTGTGTTAAAAGAAGAGTTTTTTTGCTATGTTTTGTGGTCCGAATTGTTCTCAATGGTAAATACTGACATTGTATGCTTTTTGGTGAAAAATACATGCCTGTCAATACACTGATTATTCAAGGACATCATTTTATTTTTACTAACATATTTAATGTTAACTTGCCTATACCTCTGGATCAACGCCGTTTGCTACCCCCTTCCACGACTGGAGTTCGATGATACAGTCGTAATATACAAACAAATCACTTTACTAGGTATAGGAGGGAATAAAAGTAGTTCATCCATTTACGTAAACTAGGAAATATCGCGCTTTTGAGTTTGATCATTTTCATTAGGCTTTTATTTAATCAAAATGCAGTACTGTATTTACTCACAAACTGAGCTGTCCATGTGGACGTATTCATTATGCAGTGTATATTGTACTGTTACAGCACATTAGCGTACAATATAGAGAATGAAGTTAAATTGAAAAATAATCATAATATGGATATTTAAACACATTTTTGCAAATGGTGGATGTACATTTCGATACAGGCTTCAGTTCTAATGTGCATAATATCGCACTATAGACTATTGTATCTAATTCCAATTACCAGTTTCGTCCTTCGTAACACTAACTCATGTTGAAATAATTCTGTACCTATTCTATAAAGTATTATCTTACATACTGTAAATTCAATCTTCACTTCTCTCCGATCCGAAAAGATAAAATTACTCAGACATGCTATCTACCGTCCGTCCAAGTGGTTATGTCGTAGGGTCGTAGAAAGGGAGGAAATCACGTGACAGTTAATTACTAACGAGGCCCTTTTATTTAAGTTATTTTAAAGAGTTTTATAATATTACGTAGACGTCCAATTCCTAACAGCAATTAATTTCTCAGAAAAGAGCTAAGACAACCCAGCCAGTAGCTGGCGAATAAAAGCTGGTGGGGGAAACCGGGATATGACGTAGGCAAATGGACGACAGTACGTATGCGAGAATATGATTCAATATTGAAAGCACTTCCGTCAGTGGAAAACGCGAACATATTTTTGGAACGTACTGTTTACTATGACCGTAAGGCTACTGTGACTGTATATGTGATCTTTGATCTTGTGGAGGACGGTGGAACTTCATTAGGAGAAGGGGTGGGAGTGAAGTACATTCAAAAACTCAGGTACAATAAAAATTGAAGTAAAAATAAAATTATGTCCCTGTATAACAGACCCTTATCTTGGGAGGTTATTTTCTTAGCGTTTTTTTATTCCACGAGGCCATGTTTTCCTCTTTAAATATTTTCTATACTATAATAACACTTTCTGGCGGAAGAAATATCAAATGCTTAAAAATATTTGTGTGTATTCATAACATCTCTGATATATTGTGCATGTCGTGATTGTTTCACGTGACAGATAATCAAACTGAATAAAATACATTGTAAATGATATGAAAGAGGCAATTGATTGTGTCTTACAAAGGAAAATTTCCGCAGAGAAAACTCATTTTTTTTTGACAAATTCGAAGAGGAGCAGAAGGATCAAAGCAGCCTCTCAAGTGAGTCAAAAGAGGTAGACAACGAAACAGCATCATCTTCAGGAGCCAAACAAAGACTTCCGCTTAAAGAAAAGCCGAATAATTTGTGCGAATTTTGCTCAGGAAATTTCGAGGACGGCAAGCATGGTGGAAGATGCGTCAGATGTGATCAGTGGTTTCATGAAATATGTCAAGGCCTTTGAAAATACCGAAAGAACTTTAATTGTTTGGGTTGTAGCTAGGAATCTGATTGAGGAATTTAAAATTTTACTGAATATGGCTAAATATTTTGAATTTAAGAACTAACACGATAATCCCTTGTACTATCACGAAATTATACCAACCATTCTTGAATGCTATTTTTTTTTTGTTTATTTGTATTGTTTGTTTGTAAATATTGTATTAATTTATTTCAGGTAAAAAAGCTGGCATGTAACTTCCTGAAATCTGATAATGTATACACATTAAAAATCTTTTTTTATTTGAACCATATTTTAGTACCAAAACCGAAGTATCACGAAATTAGCCGAGTCTGCCTTATAAAATGTCAATTTAATTTTCTCTCCAGTTTCAAACAGGAAAATAAATGTAATTCGGTGCAATGTTAATTGAAAGATTGTTACAAATTTGAATCATTGAGTATGCTCAAATTCTGCCTTCGATCTGATTTTTTTCCACACACTACTGCGTTTCGTCTGCGATTTTGATGTACTTCAATTGAATCGGTCATTGCAGAAAGGGGATAAGTCATGAAAAACGCGAAAATGAGTTAAGAGTGTCATTGCTTTCTCCAGACGTAGACACACATTTCCATACAGAAATGGGACAAATTTGCTCATTCTGAACGCGAAGCAGAGTACCATAAGCAGCGCAGTCATTGCAGGAAGGGGACAAGTCAGCGACTTACCTTCTTCCTGTACTGACTGACGACGTGATGCGACCGAGTGCCGCGGATCTAATAAGTTACGCGCCCATCAGCTGATAAGGAAAATGACAGACAAGCTAGAAGTAGTAAACTGTGTTATTAGTGATAAACGTAAACGCAATGAAATTAACTACCGCAGAAATGTAAATAAGAAAAATAAACTGAAGGCATTGGAACGTTAATTCCATTGGGAACTCTGTAGCAGGCCGTACGACAGGAGAACAATGTGGGTAAGAAACTACTCATTGTTTGTTTAGACGCAACTTTGGGTCATCCATTTTCAACATTCACAATTTCAAAGACCATACGGCGCACTTCTATTCCTATCATGAAGGTATAGATCACAAATCTTCAAATGAAGTGTGTTTCTTCTGAACTACATTGAAAATAATGTCCCTTCTTCAATCATGGAATTGTATCTTTTCTCTGATAACTGTGGAGGACAAAATAAAAATTGTACCTTAATTCGATTGTTGCTTGCACTGACTCAAATGGGGAGATTTAACAAAATCATGCATTATTTTCCACAACGAAGCCATTCATTTCTTTCCTGTGACCGCAACTTTGGTGTGGTGAAGCCAAACTAAGTAAGACAGACAAGGTTTATGTGCCAGACCAATACAATACCTTGATCCACCAGGCAAACACAAACAACAGATTTTCTGTAGAATCGGTTACTACTGATGATATTTTGAATTTTAAATACTGGTGGCCAGAGTATTACAAGAAAACCACCTGCTCATTAGACACACTGAGGAAAAAAGGGAAAGATAATATGTTTCTTCAGGACAATTCAGTGAATTTGTTTACTCTAAAGATGATCCAGGATGTGTTACTGCCAGTTTGTTCATTGGTAGTGAAATGAGGAAACACAGATTCTGTATGAAAAAATCAGGTTCTGGACGTATAGTAATGCCTACACAAAAGCATACATTGGGAAAATTCCCATTAATACGAAAAAAAAAACCTGGAGACGTATCGAAAGTGAGGCAATACATTCCATTGGAACACACTTTCTTTTACGAAGAGATCCTGAACTGGCCACCTTTTGACAAGGAATCTACAAATGACATGGTTTCCAACGTCTAACAATACACTCTATAACAAATTGAAACAAATGATTTTGTGTAGTACTTTAATGTATTTTTATTGTGCTCTCCTATATGCAGTTTTTAAGTATTAGTTTGAAAGTAGAGTTTTGATTTAAAACTGTGATATAAAATCACATATTGGTACATTTCTGTAGTAGGAATAATGATTAAAATGCAAAAATAATGATGTAAATGGTGACAGTAATGTAGTAATTACACACAAAAACATCGTTATCATTGTAATTATTAACATTTAGTTTGATTTCAAATATTACATTAGCCCAAAATTGTAAATTATATATATTTTTTCTTTTATATTTAACAATTCCTTACAGAAAGGGGATAAGTCATGCTTCGATTAAAGAACTTTAAACAAAAGTGTTTGAGATGTCAGATGTCTAACATGATGTATTATACTTCACTATTCATAAACAAAGTAAGAACAAATATTTATAATGATTACTCCAGTATTGGAAGAATAAAACAGTTTTTATTGATTATCTCAAAAGTAAGATTTTATGACTTATCCCCTTTCTGCAATGACCGATTCAATTGAGAGTTGTTCATAATTTTGGCAGATCAGTATAGCCAATAATAATGTTATAAAATTAAATCTTTATGGTCTAATAACAGCCCTGATTAGTATTTCATGATCATTTTCTTACTCCATGTTCCAGAAAGCGTAAATATTTGTAGTACTAACACTATGATTATCTTTCCCTACTGTTTCAGTGCTTCATCGTGTGTATGCTACAGCATTTTGCTAATGTAAGTAATTCCTTTACTGACAAAAACTGTATTTTTATTTAGCAGATTTTTGGATATATTATTCAAACAATACATTGTCACCACCATATTTTTGATGGGATAATTCCTGCAAATAAAGTTTTGGGTGAGATCAAGAAGTAGTAGGGCTCAAATATTCAAAATTAGGGATGGAGGAAATGGTTTAAAAATTGATATTGCAATATATTGCAAACCCAATATCGATTATCTATATATATATATATATATATATATATATATATATATATATATACACACAGGGTGTTTCAAAAATACGGGGCATAATTTCAGGTATGTATTTCCCTCATGTAGACAATCAAAATAGTTCATTACAACATGTGTCCGGAAATGCTTTATTTCCGAGTTATGGCCTTCACAACATTGAAATCCACCGTAACGTTTTTCTTTCCGCAGGTCGTTGCCGTCAAAGGAGACATTAAGAGGGCACTCTGACAGTTCATTCCGAGGCGAAGGTTACATTCAGTGTTGTGTAGGCGTTAGACTGTGCGACATGTATTCAAATCAAACAGGCGTACACAAACTTCCTGGAAAACACCATACCTCATGTTTTAGAAGACACTCCACTGATCAATCGTCAACATATTCACTTCTTGCATGATTGCGCTCCTGCACACTTCAGTCGTACGGCTCGCCGGTACTTGGATCGAAAGTTTCCTGATCGTTGGATAGGTAGAGGTGGCCCAATTGCTTGGCCTCCACGCTCACTTGATCTGAACCCTCCCGATTTCTACTTGTGGGGCCATTTAAAATCATTGGTTTATTCGTCTCCGGTTCCTGATTTGGAATCCCTTCGGAATCGAATTGTGGCATGTTCTGAGGACATACGCAATACTCCTAGAGTTTGGGATCGTGTTCGCAGGTCAATGAGACATCGATGTCAGATCTGTATTCAAGCAGGTGGACATTTTGAACATCTTCTGATCCACACCTATGGGGTAACGGTCAGCGCATCTGGCCGCGAAACCAGGTGGCCTGGGTTCGATTCCCGGTCGGGGCAAGTTACCTGGTTGAGGTTTTTTCCGGGGTTTTCCCTCAACCCAAGATGAGCAAATGCTGGGTAATTTTCGGTGCTGGACCCCGGACTCATTTCACCGGCATTGTCACCTTCATCTCATTCAGACGCTAAATTTATTTATTTATTTATTTATTTATTCTGGTGTAGTTAAGGCCATCAGGCCTTCTCTTCCACAACACCAGGAATACAAATACAATAACAGAAATAAAAAGGGAAAAAAAACACTATAAACGAAGTAAAGTCACACAAAAATATGCACAGGTTGCAGTCACACAAACTTTAAATGAGTGATTAAGTATAATTAATTGTATCCTAATTAACTAACATAAACAAGAAACTTGCGATTTTATTCTGGAGTAAAAAAAAACACAAATCAACACTTCTAGCAATATCTAAAAAGCATTAAACAAGACAAAATTTTCCAATTTAATTTTGAATTGTGATAAAGTCCGGCAGTCCTTGACATCATTAGGTAGCGAATTCCAGAGACGAGGTATTTCTACAGTGTAGGAGGATGAGTATAGAGACGTTCTATGATGAGCTGTTGATAAAGCGTCGTAAAATAACCTACTTAAAAAAATGAACATCTTCTGTAATGACAACGACCTACGGAAAGAAAAACGTTCCGGTGAATTTCAATGTTGTGAAGGCCATAACTCGGAAATGAAGCATTTCCGGACACATGTTGTAATGAACTATTTTGATTGTCTACATGTGGGAAATACATACCTGAAATTATGCCCAGTATTTTTGAAACAGCCTGTATATATATATTGCAGAAATTATAACGATATATGGAAACGATTATCGATATATCGCTATCCCGTAAGTGAATTAATAAATACTAATGCAACTACAATTTCAGGTGTATCTACATTATTACAATATACTTACTTAAATTTTGATATTGATTATTAGCAATGGAATTAAAATCATACGAGTTAAAACCGTAAATGTAAAATTGTAAAGATAAACAATACATTTTCAATATCATACTACGTAGTTCCTAACCTAAATCAAAATTATGATGGAAGAAATGTGAGCTTAAACGATACAATGAGTTAGTATTTTGATAGAGAAACATGATTAAATTATTCTAATTTTATATTATAGAATTCAATCCAGAACACAGTAATATCGAATGCTTTTTCCTACTTGACAACGTAATCATTTTCAAATGTAAGTAAACATAACTTGGAATGCCACAATTTTTAACAAACTTCACAATTGATTTGATACAATCCTGCCATAGTAAATTTCCACTGCAAGTTATTGTTACATTCCAAATATATATCAATGTTGATGATGATAAGAATAGAATTTTCATGAACTAAAGATATAATAAAAAACGGAATGCCAGTATCAAATTGTACATAGAAATCCCCACCTTAACATATTATATCATACCGATTATAATCCTTTTTCTTTCAATTTCAGAACACGTAGTACGTGTTTTCCGAAGAGATGTCATAATGTTCACATTACTAATAATGCACTATTTCATTTCATTCCAACAGTTTTCACATTTCAAAATAAATTCCGTAATTCTAGCAGCAGGATTGGGATTCGCTCTTGATAAAATAGGCATCGAAGTACTTGAAGATGATTTGATAGAAGAACTCGAGAAGTGCAATGCGACAGGTGAGTTAATCGATATATTTTAAAATTGGCTGAAAAAATATCGATATCTTTACGGTGTTAACTTTTGCAATTTACCTGGCTGACTACTTTTGATGTGATATCCTTAATTGTAATAATAATTAATAACAATTTATTTATTTATTTAATCTGGCAGAGCTAAGGCCAGTAGGCCTTCTCTTCCTCCCAGCCAGACTCTAATTCTAATTGAATACATTTGCTTACATAGTTATTACATTAATATCTAGACCATAAAACAATATGAAAGTGAAGCCTAGTGAAGATTCCGCGCTAACTTCTGGTTTCCTGTTGTGGTGAGGTGTGTTCAAGATTGTGTCGAAAAGGGTGTGTTGCTTGAAATTCACTTAAGTGTTCAAGATGTGATGTCGCTTCTTTCTATCTTTATAAATTTCAAATCGTTCTAAAGTCTTAAGTTTCTGGTTTTTTGGCTGGATAGTATCTTCCTGTCAGTGTCTATGTTGCTGTAGTTGTGATTGGAGTTTGTGATGTGTCCTGCGTAGGTTGAATTGTTGTGTGGTTTGGTTATGGCTGTGATATGTTTCTTGTAACGTGTTTGAAATGATCTTCCAGTCTGTCCAATGTAGAAGTAGTAACAATTATTGCATGATGGTTTGTACAGGGACATCATTTTATTTTTACTAACATTTTTTATATTAACCTGTCTATACCTTTACAGAACCAGAAACACCGCTTGCTCCCCCCTCCAAGACTGGAGTTCGATGATACTGGCGTAAAACACAAATCACTCTACTAGGTATAGGAAGGAAGAAAAGTAGTTCATCCATTTACGTAAACTAGGAAATATCGCGATTTTTAGTTTGATAATTTTCATTAGGTTTTTCTTTAATCAAAGTACAGTACTGTATTAAGAATAAGTGTTTTTACTCACGAAGTGAGTTATCCATGCGAACGTATTCATTATGCAGTGTATATTATACTGTCTACAGCACATTAGCGTACAATATAGAGAAAGAAGTTAAATTGAAAAATAATCATAATATGAATATTTAAACACAATTTTGAAAATGGTGGCCGTTCATTTCGATACAGGCTTCATTTCTTTTGTGCATATTATCGCACTATAGACTATTGCATCTAATTCCAATTGCCAGTTTCGTCCTTCGTACTAGTAACTCATGTAGAAATAATTCTGTACCTACTCTACATACTGTAAATTCAATCTTCACTTCTGCCCGACCCGAAAATATAAAATTACTCAGACATGCTATCTACTGTCCGTCCAAGTGGTTATGCCGCAGGATTGTAGAAAGGAGGAAATCACGTGACAGTTAATTACTTAACGAGGCCCTTTTATTTAAGTTAAATTAAACAGCTGTATAATATTACGTAAACTTCCAATTCCTAAGAGAAATTAATGTTTTCAGAAAAGAGCTAAGACAGCCCAGCTATTACAGAGGGGCGAGCAGAAGCAGGTGGGGGAAATCGGGATGCGACTTAGGCAAACGGACAGTACCTGTGCGAAAATATGATTCAATATTGAAAGCTCTTTCGTCACTGGAAAACGTGAACATATTTCTGGAACGTACTATACTCAGTAACTCAGTACTGCTTACTATCTGCGGTCTTGGTTCTGTGTGGAGTTGGAACTTCCTTAGTAGAAGGGGTGGGAGTGAAGTATATTCAAAAACTCAGGTACAATAAAAATGGAAGTAAAAATGAAATGATGTCCCTGTATAAACCTGTTAAGTTGTATTTGTTTATTTTTTCTAATTTCTTGCATGTTAAATTGAAAAGGGTCTTACTTTGATCAACATACATAAATTTCATAATTATATGCTTATATTCAGTTAAGAGTAAATTTAATGGGTTAGGTACAGCTTAAAAGAGTACAATTTTGGAAATATTCATCATTTTTTTCCTCCATTATTCTATCTTGTACAATAATGAAAATTAGTACGTGTGAAACACTGTTCTTCTGCTATATGATAAACATATTTTTACGATTGAAAAAAATGATATATATATATATATTTTTTTTTTTTTCAAAATTGAAAGTTCACTGTGAAGTGATGAAGCGTTTCCCCTCATAACTCAAAAAGTATACAATATTCTGTGATGAAATTTTGTGTATGTATTTATGCATCTCATATCTACAATATGATGCAAAATTACTTGTCTACCTTTGATAGATTCTCTGATAAAAAATAAATTCATTTAAAAATGGTCAAATATCTAACACAAAATAAAAAATATATATTGATAATTAAGGAATGTAGTTGAAAGAGCATGATATTGTAAACATGAGGGTTTCAGCAATAAAATAAAAGAGAGAGAACATGAAAAAGTTAACAAGTTTATGAGTTATGAAGGAAACGCTTCATCACTGCACTATGAAATTTGAACTTCAAAAAAAATATATAAATATTTTTTTAAATCGTAAAAATATTTTTTCGTATAGCAGAAGGACAGTATTTTACACATATCAATTTTCATTATTGTACAAGATACAGTAATGGAGGAAAAAAATGTTGAATATTTCAAAAAATTTACTGCTGTAAGCTGTACCTCACCCTTTAAAAAATCTCTCCTCATAAATACCATCGTGATTTAAGACGGCGCTTATTCCGTCGGATCCCGGCCAACTAGTCACTCATAACGAGTGCACCTCAGCACATGTGTGGACTTCAGTCCTACGTTCATAGACATCAATGACGTAGTGCAGAGGGCGGCCACTAGAGGGAATCCAAGAGTTGGAACTTAAAACTGAGACGATTCTGTCCGACGCCGGGGTGGTATCCGGTGTGGCTTAGTGGATAAAGCATCAGCACGTACAGCTGAAAACCCGGGTTCAAATCTCGGCGCCGGAGAGAATTTTTCTCCGTTCCATTGCTCTTTCATCGTATGATGACGCAGAATATCTGCATGGAAATATCATATGTACTTCGGTACAGTAAAATAATATATATATAAGGAATAATATAGCAAATCTGAATATAGCAAATAGGTCTAGGCCAAAGCAACAGAAATACAAATTTTCCAACTCTCAATAATTTTGTTATTCTGTGCGATGGGCAGGTCTTGTAACTTTATTGTGCCTCTTTTTCAGAGACAGAAGATAATTGTGTAGCTGGATATAGACGCTGGCTGTGTGCACTTAACTTTGTATATACAACTTATCGTAAGTTTCTTTCTATGTTTAGCATTTTTTTCCTTAAAAATGAGCACTTTTGCTGTCTTCCTACAGTTTATTCTCCTTGAGCAGACCTAGCTACTTAGTTTTCAATTTCTCTTACAGCAACGCTTTACAATTAGGAAGATCAAACAGAAGAGGTCCTGTTACACAGAACAAAATCTACCATGACGAGTGGCGCTTCTATACTTCCCCACAGGTGTGTCACACCCTCAATGATTTGCAGTTGCCACGCACGCTGTTCGCTGCTATTTCAAATCCTGTAGAGGAGAAATCAGACCTTGAGCACGGTCTTCTCCAGGACGAAAGAAAAACAGACATGTCCGTGCAATGTCCCTGATAGACAAATCAATCAGCCACTCTCGCCTACCTTGAATTTCGAAGTTGAAAGACTGCCACGAAGATTTCAAATTCAAAATCATTTCATTGGCCTTGAATTAAAATTGAAATTGAAGTATTCTTGAATAGTGTGAAAGGGTTTACTTTGTAACGAGTTCTGAAGCTCTCTAACTGATAAGTCCTCCTACACCAGGTCTGCAGAACTCGCAGGTAGGGGAACTATGACGTCAGCCTCACTCCATTTCTATTGGGGATGATCGACTTCCGCCCCGAGAATGAATCAACATTCATTCTCGGGGCGGAAGTCGATGCAGCCGAGCGTAACTAGAACGCCGTGACCGCAGAGGTAGAAAGGGTGGGTGGGATAAGAAAGGGGAGGAAAGCAGTCGCTCTCAAGAGCTACAGTTCTGCAGGCCTGTCCTACACCTAAGGAATTCTGTTAAATTAGTTTATACCCATAACTATATGATATAATGATTGTGCTTTGCAAGTTTGTGTTAATATTGTTATACCTTCTTATGTTATAATAAACACTTAACTTCTAATATCATACATTTCACTGTTTTTATTAAGTTATAATAAGATTTGAAAGAATAAAGATGGTTGTAATTCCTTCTTGAAAGAAGAGTTCGAGAGGATGTTTCGTTAGCTTAAAATACAGGAACGTCATTTTATTTTTACTTAAATTTTAATTGTACCTGAGTTTTTGAATGTACTTCACTCCCACCCCTTCTACTAATGAAGTCCTCCACACAGATCCAAGACCGCATATACAGACATAGTAGCCTTAGGGTCACAGTAAACATTTCGTTCCAAAAATATGTTCGCGTTTTCCAGTGACGAAAGATTTTTTTCAATGTTGTATCATTTTCCATTTGCTTACGTCATATCCCGATCCCCCCTCCCGCTTCTATTCGCCTCTCTGTAAAGGCTAGTGGCTGGGCTGTCTTAGTTCTTTTCTGGGAACATTAATTTCTGTTATGAATTAGAGGTCTACGTAATATTATACCCATACTATTTTTAAAACAACTTAAATAAAAGGGCCTCGTTAAGTAATTAACTGTCACGTGATTTCCTCCCTTTCTACGACCCTGCGACGTAACCACTTGGACGGACAGTAGATAGCATGTCTGAGGAATTTTATCTTTTCAGATCGGGCAGAAGTGAAGATTGAATTTACAGTACGTAAGGTCTCTTTTATAGAGTAGGTATAGAATTATTTCAACATGAGTTACTGGTACGAAGTACGAACCTGGTAATTGGAATTACGTAAATTAGTCTATAGTGCGATAATATGCACAAAAGAACTGAAGCCTGTATCGAAATGAACGGCCACCATTTTCAAAAATGTGTTTAAATATCCATATTATGATTATTTTTCAATTTAACTTCATTCTCTATATTGTACGCTAATGTGCTGTAGACAGTATAATATACACTGCATAACGAATACGTCCGCATGGACAGCTCAGTTCGTGAGTAAAAACACTTATTGTTAATACAGTACTGTATTTTGATTAAACAAAGACCTAATGAAAATTATCAAACTCAATATCGCGATATTTCCTAGTTTACGTAAATGGACGGACTAATTTTCTTCCTTCCTATACCTAATAAAGTGATTTGTTTGTATTTTACTCCAGTATCATCGAACTCCAGTCGTGGAAGGGAGTAACAAACGGTGTTTCCGGTTTTCAACTGTTAATCCAAAGGTATAGTCAGGTTAATACCAGAAATGTTAGTAAACATAAAATTATGTCCCTGTACCTTCTTACGTTATAATTATACACTTAACTTCTAATATCGTACGTTTCACTGTTTGTATTAATGTATAAGAAGATTTGAAAGAATAAAGATGGTTGTAATTTCTTCTTGAACCAAGAGTTCGAGAGGATGTTTTACTAGCTTAAAATATGTTACAACCAATGTCTTCCTTTACAACAATAGTATATCTTCTAGGTCTGTACAGGTAAAAATAGCAGACCAAATCTACAGTATATATACTTTCAAATATAGCAAAATGAGCTAGCCTCAAGTAAATGTGTGAACACTACCTACCACGCTTAGTAATACAGGTAGATGATCATTCTTCGTGCATAAGCTGTATGTGTTGTATCTAGCTAAAAGCCTAGGAGTTTAACAGTTTCATGTTAGAATAGAGGAAATATGACATATATAGAACATCATTTTTTTTTTTTTTTTTTCGTTTTGGAACCTACATGTTTTGAGTACAGAACGTAAAGTATTGTCCTCTATATTGCTGAATGTCCTGTGAATGGTATACTGGACTAAGTAGTTCGTAAGTTTTTTTATTTTTATTTATTCATTAAAGACATCAGCTCAAAGAATTTGAGTGACCACAGGGTCCTGAATACAATAAACATGTACAATATAATGTCATGTGATACATTAAAGAAAAAATAACGTTAATTGTTGAAGACAAATACAGGGATATCATTTTATTTTTACTTCAGTTTTTATTGTATCTGAGTTTTTGAATGTACTTCACTCCCACCCA
Source organism: Periplaneta americana (assembly GCA_025594305.2). Taxonomy (NCBI): domain Eukaryota; kingdom Metazoa; phylum Arthropoda; class Insecta; order Blattodea; family Blattidae; genus Periplaneta; species Periplaneta americana. The sequence goes on from JAJSOF020000029.1 coordinate 9,856,068, forward strand.
TTCTACTAATGAAGTTTCAACTATTCTCCAGACAGAATCAAGGCCGCATATAGTAAACAGCACTGAGTTAGTGAGTATAGTACGTTCCAGAAATATGTTCGCGTTTTCCAGTGACGAAAGAGCTTTCAATATTGAATCATATTTTCGCACAGGTATGTCCGTTTGCCTACGTCGCATCCCGATTTCCCCCACCTGCTTCTGCACGCCCCTCTGTAAAAGCTGGGCTGTCTTAGCTCTTTTCTGAAAACATTAATTTCTGTTAGGAATTGGACGTTTACGTAATATTATACAACTGTTTAAAATAACTTAAATAAAAGGGCCTCGTTAAGTAATTAACTGTCACGTGATTTCTCCCCTTTCTACGACCCTGCGGCATAACCACTTGGACGGACAGTAGATAGCATGTCTGAGTAATTTTATATTTTCGGGTCGGGCAGAAGTGAAGACTGAATTTACAGTATGTAGAGTAGGTACAGAATTATTTCAACATGAGTTACTAGTACGAAGGACGAAACTGGCAATTGGAATTAGATGCAATAGTCTATAGTGCGATAATATGCACAAAAGAACTGAAGCCTTTATCGAAATGAATGGCCACTATTTTAAAAAATGTGTTTAAATATCCATATTATGATTATTTTTCAATTGAACTTCATTCTCTATATTGTACGCTAATGTGCTGTAGACAGTATAATATACACTGCATAATGAATATGTTCGCATGAATAGGTCAGTTCGTGAGTAAAAACACTCATTGTTAATACAGTACTGCATTTTGATTAAACAAGAACCTAATGAAAATTATCGAACTCAAAATCGCGATATTTCCTAGTTTACGTAAATGGATGAAGTAGTTTTTTCCCTCCTATACCTAGTAAAGTGATTTGTTTGTGTTTTACGCCGGTATCATCGTGGAAGGATGTAGCGAACGGTGCTTCCGGTTCTCTAAAGGTATAGCCAGGTTAATATTAAATATGTTAGTAAAAATAAAATGATGTCCCTGTATAAATGGATTAATTGAAATAGAGATGATGATGATGATGATGATGATGATGATGATGATGATGATGATGTAATATTTGAAAAGAATCCTTGATAATATTTACAAGAATAGACATTACATAATCAAAAGGAATGTGAAGTTCCTTAAGATAATTCCATGCGAATATTGTAATAGAACCTCTACTGCCAAACAGCAAACCAATGACAGACCATTGTTTAAGAAGGACGTTGTACTTTTAAGAAAGATACGGCAGACAAGGTTCATATATGGACTTCTTCTCAATATCAACTTCGGTGGCCTGATTTAGGTTTCTTTTGAAACGGATAGCAGGATCAAGAACAAGAGCCCGTTTTAAGCGTCCGTTGATAGCAATAATGTCTGCCCGTCTGAAAGAACCATCTGATGATACACAATGTACTTCCTCATGAATCTCCCAATTTAAAGTTTTTAACGATGTCGCCAAAGCATGACGTACACGATGATGTCTAGCATTGATCAGCAGCTCGCCTTTGGGGCATTGTCCAAGCACGTGTCCAAGTGTTTCAAGCTCACTACAGTGTGGATGACGGCAGCGGGTTGTGCTTAGAGTTCTGCCCGGTATTGCGCGAACCGCCGAAATATTGCTTGACATTTTTAAAGCATTGGTCCATTCTGAGGAAGATAGGCCCTTTCGATTGCTTACCCATGAGTTAGCCTTGGGGAGATCACTATAAACAATAACCCCTTTACCACGCAAGGTGTGGTTTGTCCAAGTGTGAAAATACTTCAATAATCCTGTCTTAAAACTACTCACAACAAATTTCACTTCAACGTACCAATATTTAAACCTGAGAGTTTGGTACTGAAAGCGAGTGTTCTTTTTCATGAATAGTGCATCTTTCTCAATATCCGTTATTTTTTTGTAATAATAGGAAGAAACGAAGGAAGAAATATAGTGGAAATTTAATAAATGTAAACTATATTTTGTGTAAACTACGAAAGTTCAACGGATACTAAACGTTTAAACAAGGACTGATCGGCGATTCAAAGAGTGGCCTGGCAATTCACTCCACTAATCTATCCCGCCGGCCGGGACCAACATGAAGATGTAAATGTAACGGAAGTCATTGAATTGTACTAACAGGCCATTGGAACATCAACAGTCCGCGTTTTTTTAGCGGTGTTGCAACATACTGCAACAGGTACTTCAAAACCCACTATATGGTGACAGTGAGAATGTAGGCTACTGTACGGCACTGCAACTAGCAATTTCAGTCCTCCATTTAACGATATTTTTCAACGAGACATGTCATTCAGGGACGATTAGACGGCTGTGTGACTAAAATGTATGTATGTATGTATGTATGTATGTATGTATGTATGTATGTATGTATGTATGTATGTATGTATGTATGTATGTATGTATGTATGTATGTATGTATGTATGTATGTATGTATGTATGTATGTATGTATGTATGTATTAACACTACAATTGGGTATACACCCGGTGGCAGTGATATATAATATGCAATCATACCATTATAACTCTACAATAGTACAGCAATAAAAGAAAAATTAAAAAAAAATAAAATAAAATAAACCCAAATTTATTTCTAACTATAAATAAATAGCTGCAATAAACCTAGGACTATAAATTTATTTATTTATTTATTTATTTATTTATTTATTTATTTATTTATTTATTTATTTATTTATTATTTTGCTAACAATTGTAACATAAAATATAATATATACAAAAACTTTAGCTCGCCCCTGAAAGGGTAGAACTCGTGCTCAGGGGCGGATTCCTGAATTGAAATTAATAATTATACAATACAATTTGTCGTATGTTTACTAAGCAATTATAGTAGGTTATATAAATTTAAATTTACAATTTTTCAATTTTTATAAAATCCATACATATCTTTTAAATTTAATACTAGAACTATTAGAATTGACAAGATTAGGATATTTAAATATAAATTTGTTATATATTTTTGGCCTAAATTACTACTATGATTAAATACTGTAACAGTGTTGCATTTCGGTTCAAACAATCTTAAAGAATTCATACCTTTTGTTCAATAACTATGAGAATACAATTCAAAATTATTTCGATTTTTATGTACGAATTTTATTAATACAATATAATAAATTTGACTTACGTTAAGTACATTAAAGTCTAGAAACAAATTTTCAGGTGGAAAATCAATAGGTTTATGAAGACATATTTTAATTATTTTCTTCTGTAATAAATAAAGTGAATTAAAATTGGATTTAAATGAGCTACCCTATCCTAATAAATCCATACATTATTACCGATTGAAATAAAGTTAAATATATTGTACGTAATAAACTTATTGACAAGTAATTCCTCAATAAAACAAAATAATATACTATTTTACGTAATTTATTACAAAGGTAATTAATGTGTTGGTTCCATTTTAAATGATTATCGAAAAATTATGCCTAAATAAAAACTATTCTATAATAACTCCTACAATAAGCAAAAGTAAACCTAACTTATATGTACTTCTATTTCACCCAACTATTACCAATTTAAGAAATTACATATCACCTTAATTAATTACAAATCAACTTAATTACATATAATCTTAATTAATTACATATCACCTTAATTCATTTACATATCAACTAAATTACATATCATCTTAATTAATTACATATCACCTTAATTCATTTACATATCAACTAAATTACATATCATCTTAATTAATTACATATCACCTTAATTCATTTACATATCAACTAAATTACATATCATCTTAATTACATATCACCTTAATTCATTTACATATCAACTAAATTACATATCTTAATTAATTACATATCAACTTAATTAGTTACATGACACAACTTAGATAATTATACTGCACCTACAATTAGATTTTCAGTCTAATCTTCTGAACCTTTCCTTAAATGTATTGATTTTGAGAGGACCACCATGAAAGATTGTCGCAGGTAAGCTGTTCCAGTCTACTATTGTGCGGTTAACAAAGGAACAAAGCGTTCAAAACTGTAGAAACTCCACATACTTCAACAAAACACATATCTGTAGCTTTTCACTTAATGTATATTAGGATACACTGATTGCTTTGGCAAGAAGCTTGCGAATACGATTTTCGTAGTTGAGTTTTTTTATTTTACCAATTATTTCAATGTTAATAATACAAGAAGAATGGACAAAAGCAATAGTAATCCCAATATATAAAAAAAATGACCGCGGAAATCCCAACAATTATCGAGGCATTAGTCTATTGAACTCCACTTACAAACTCTACGCTAAAATAATTACTCGCCGTTTGAACACCATTAGTGAAACAAAATTAGACGAAATACAATGTGGATTTAGGAAAGGACGGTCTTGTGCCGATTGTGTGTTTGTGATGCAACAAATAATCCAGAAAAGAAGCGAATTTAATCTCCCTACATACATAATGTTCGTGGATTACGAAAAAGCCGTTGACAAGGTTTTAAGAAATAAATTATGGAATATACTGTCCAAAGAAGGATATCCAACACACCTAGTGAAAACAGTTAAAAGCTTATACGAGACAAGAATATCAGTAAGAATAGGAAACAAGACGAGTGGTACAATAATTGTAAATCAGGGTGTTAAACAAGGCTGCCCTTTATCTCCAACATTATTCAATATATATATAGATAAAGCCACAGAAGAATGGCAGAATAAAATAACTACCGGCATAAATATAGGCACGATATTATTGAAGTCCATGCTTTTTGCTGACGATCAGATCTTGATGGCAGAATCGGAGGATGACTTACAGGTGGCAGCTTATCAACTACAATTAATAATGGAAAAATATAATCTTAAAATTTCTAATCTTAAAACAAAAACAATGGCATTTGAAGGAGTTGATCACAGAAGATGTAAAATAGTTTTAAATCATGAAATCATAGAACAGGTATCCGCATTTAACTATTTAGGCTGCAATATATCATACGTAAAAGAACAAGACGTCAAAAATAAAATGAGTAAATTTCAACACATGTGTGGAACAATACGAAGGACCTTAAAAAATAAAACACAACGTTCAACACAACTAAAATTTTATACAACGTTAGCTATCCCACTGTTAACCTATGGTTCAGAAAATTGGTCTATAAACCGAGCAACTAAAAAGAAAATTGAATCCAGCGAAATGAAATTCCTTCGAAGTGTTGCTGGTCTCACTCTTTTAGATCATCAAAAGAACAAAAATATACGAGAACAACTAAATATTTTTAATTTGACTGAGAAAATACAACAACAAAAACATAATTGGTACCAACATATAAGAAGAATGAATGACGACCGGTTACCTAAAGTAATACTGAACTATGAACCAAGAGGACACAGAAATGCTGGTAGACCAAGACCAAGATGGATAGACGACATAAACTTTGAAGACGGAACAGGCCAATAGGCCTAATCCCTGTGGTTGATGATGATTCAATGTTAATACAGACTGAAGACAAAATAATGGAACTGAATAAACCAAAGGAGTGGAACGGAGAAGACAGGTTATGTCAGAGTAAAGACAAATATTCAACAGGGCACGTTAAGAGAGAGCAGGACAGAGTGAGACTATAAGTGAGGACAGTGCATACAGTACTGAAAAAACGGGGGAAACGGAGCAGGGTAGGGAATTTCTGAATAGGATAGAAGCAGAACAGAGGATGACGGTCATGAAAGAGTGTGGCAGAACAGTTGTTATACAACATGAACGGCAGTAAGGAAGGGAACACTGAGCAGGAGAGAAGCAAAGGGCAGGTTACAGAATATCAGTGAATAGAAATCTTAAATTTCGGTGTAAATAATTTGATTCATTTCGTTGCCACTTCGCACAAAAAATAAATACAGGGACATCATTTTATTTTTATTTCAATTTTTATTGTACCTGAGTTTTTGAATGTACTTCACTCCCACCCCCTCTACTACTAAACTTCAAACCGTTCTCCAACAGAACCGAGGCCGCGTATGCAGTACTGAATTAGTGAGTATAGTACGTTCCAGAAATATGTTCACGTTTTCCAGTGACGAAAGAGCTTTCAATATTGAATCATATTTTCGCACAGGTACTGTATTGTATTGTATTTATTAACATTCCATGGTATTCATACATGCTTACAGCTAGAATATGGAACAAGTTAAAAAACTTAATACTATTATAAAATCTTAATTTATAGTCACAGTCTAGATGAAATATATACAGACGAGATTTACAATATAGTCTACTAGTACAACACATAGTTTTAGTATCAATTTCATAAAGTGTTATTGAATGTCATGAATAGAAGGCGTGAGAAATTAGGTACTTATTTAATTTGGCCCTTAATAATTTTATGTTTTCAGTTTCATTTTTTAAATCGATAGGGAGGCTATTAAAAATTTTTACTGCCATATAACGCACTCCTTTTTGATAGCACGATAGACTTGCAGATGGAGTATGAAAGTCATTTTTTTGACGTGTATTTATGCTATGAACTTTTGAATTAGTTACAAAGTTTTCACGATTACATACGAGGAAGACTATTAATGAAAAGACATACTGACAAGCCATGGGCATTATTTGTAGTTTTTTGAAAATAGTCCTACACGACTCCCTAGATTTCGCACATGCTATTATTCTAATTACTCCTTTTTGTAATAGAAATATATTGTTACTATCTGTGGAATTCCCCAGAATATTATTCCAAAACTCATTACCGAGTGGAAGTGTGCAAAGTATATTGTTTTTAAGGTATTGATATTTACTATCTTTTGCATAGATCTAATATAAAACAAGCTGAATTTAGTTAGGGGGTAATTTCTTTAATATGACTTTTCCAATTTAACACATTGTCGATTTTTAAGCCAAGAAATTTGGTTGTTGTTGTTTCTAATAGGGATCTATTGTTAATTATTGCGCTAGAAATTTGCGACGTTGAATTTGGACAGGATTTAAATTGAATTATGTTAGTTTTGTTACAATTTAATACTAATTTATTGACTGAGAACCATTCACATATTTTGAAGAGAATTTCCTCTGTTGAAGATTGGAATGTGTTGGAGTTATTGGCTGTAATTACTATACTTGTGTCATCTGCAAATAATATGGGATGACCTACATCTTTTATAAGGAGGGCAAGATCATTTATAAACACTAGAAAAAGTAGGGGACCTAATATTGATCCTTGAGGAATTCCATTATTAATAGTTCCCCATGTCGATGTAGATTTCATAGTTGTATTGATTTCAACTTTCTGTTGCCTACGTCGCATCCCTGTTTCTCCACCTGCTTCTGTTCGCCCCTCTGTAAAGTCTAGTAGCTGGTCTGTCTTAGTTCTTTTCTGAAAACATTAATTTCCGTATCATATTTTCGATATGTATTGCTAACTTGTGTGCTGGTGCATTTCATTGGTTTACTAGTGTCTGACTGGTATGTTGTCTTTGTTTATTTTGGGTAGTGCGTTTAGTTTGGATGCTTCGTCTTTTAAATTATTTTTGTTGTTTTGTATTATGTCCTTCTTTGATTTATTGTGTACTTTGCTATGTGGTAATATTACGTTGTGGGATTTTTAACTTTTTTGATGTTATCTTCGAAGAAAGTTTCGATTTTATTGTGCATGTCTTCTAGTATATTCATAATTACTGTACAGTTTTCTTTGTCTGCTTTAACAAAACTTAGATTTTGATCTTGTTTAGTTTCTAGGTCTCTATTATTTTATGTTCATGTTCCTTTATTGTTTATTTTGTTTGCTTCTTATTATATCTTCTATTACGTATTGTGGTTTGCATTGTATTACTCTTCCTGGGTTTATGATTCTTTGTGTTTCTTTTCCTGTTTTTATATCTTAGATCTTAGGTTATGTTTTAGCCTTTTTTCAAGTAGTTTGGTTTCTTTGTAGTTGACTATAATGTTGGTTGTATTCAATATTCTCGGGTGGAATTTACATTTCGCGTGGTATGCTTTTGTTTCTGTTTTAGCATTGCCAGTTTGTTTCCATGTCTTCTTTTGATTCTCTGGCTTGTTTGTGTTATTATCCTGTTTATAACATTGTAACCTCTTCAAGTTGCGAAGGGTGTGCTGTTTGTGCTAATTGTAAATGTAGTTTGTATGCGTTGATGTTAAGTTGGTTCTTATGTATTGTAGACATTTGATGTTGTTTTGTATGTAGGCATTTTCTGCATTATTTTTATTTTCTGTGTTGGATATGATGTATTTCTTATGTTGATTTTGTCGTCCTTGTTGTCTGTTGTTTTGTGCACTCTGTTCAAATTTATGTTGTGGCCGTTATAGCTTTGATCCGCGTGGTCTTGTATGGTTAACTTGTATCGTCTTAGTTGTCCATTATTGACTACACTCTCTTAATACCTGTATAATTACTGATCAACTCCTTAATTTAATCGCAGGAAAATCCACTGTCTTTCCCTTCTCTTTCACTTATTGCATTTCTCCACTCCTGTCTATCTTGCGTCTCGTTTTCAAAATTTATCCACCCATCTTCGTCTAGACACACGATCACAAACTCCTCAATATTATCCATTCCTCCCACCGAACATCCTCATATTAAAATAAATTCTTTCACTGTGGCTGTTCCTCGACTTTAGATTCCCTACCGAGTAATGTCAGGGACTGTCAGACATCAAACCAATTTAAGAATAGGCTAACGAGATATTTTTCTAATAATTCTTGTTAACAATAATAGCTGTTTCAGGTTTCTCAATGTTTAATGGTTACATATATCACAGATGAATATCAAAAATTATCTCATTATTATTATTATTATTATTATTATTATTATTACTATTATTATTACTATTTCTAGTATTATTATTATTATTATTTTACTATTATCATTATTATTTAACTAATTTCTTAACAGTGTTTATTATTGTCACACTAACATTAGTTATCAATATTCATTATTTACTTTCATGATTGTTTATGATCTAGATATTAATGTAATAACTATGTAAGCTGATGTTTTAATTAGAATTAGAGTCTGGCTGGGCGGAAGAGAAGTCCCCAAGTTGGCCTTTTGCTCTGTCCAGATTAAATAAATAAATTATTAATTATTATTAATTTAAATAACTTAAGGAGAGAGGATGGTATTTTTTGGTGAAAAATGAGTAAATTAAAGAAAATCTTTAAAATACTCTGTGATATGTGTGGAATGCATAGCATAACATTTTGTGGGTATTTGTGCCTTTATCGGATGTTGAGTCGCCATTTTTAAACTTCCTACACTATGGATTTTTAAATCACTCGCCCACTTTTATTGTTGTTACCGGTAAATTAAATTTTCAAAAAGAATTTTTTTTTCTTTAAAATACCCTTTGACATGTATGGAATGCATTGGAGAACATTTTGTGGGTATTTGTGCCCTTATCGGATGTTGAGACGTAATTTAAACTTACTGCGTTATGGATTTTTAAATCACTCGCTCACTTTTATTGTTGTTTCCAGTAAATTAAATTAAAAAAAAAATCTTTAAAATACCCTTTGATATGTGTGCAATGCATTGGATAACATTTTGTGGGTATTTATGCCCTTATCGGATGTCATTTTAAACTTCCTGGCTATGGATTTTTAAATCACACGCCCGCTTTTATCGGTTTCCAGTAACTTAATTTTTTTGCTACATTGCCAGACAAAAATGGATATAATTTCTCAATATTAAACATACATGCATGAAATATAGAACACACATTCTTTAGACTATTAGGAAACTTTTCTCTGTAACAGAATTTTGTTAATTGATTTCATTTTAAAAATACGTCCATTTGTTTGCAAGAAAGGAAATCAGAAAATTATTAAATTTTAATTGTTATTTTACAAACGTAGGGACTAATATCAAAATTCTGTTACAGACAGTTTGTACAACATGCTTTTCCAAATACATTGCAAAAACTGTTTGATCTATCTTTAAAAACGGTTTAGATATATCGGTTTTAGTACAATCCTGCATTGGGTATATTTTTTCAAATTCGGGCCCCCAAATAATTTTTTTCAAATATTTTTATTTCGTTGAATTGCCACAGCTATGAGCTCTCTACATACAAAAAATTAATATTTTACACCAAATAGGAAAAAAGTTTAAAAAAACACCATCCTCGCCCCTTAACAGTTCATCAGTGATCATATAGGCCTTACGTGTTAACTGTTAAAAAAGTGTAGCCCACCGCTGTGGAGTAACGGATAACATGTCTGACCGTGAAACGAGCGGGTCTCGGTTCAAATCCCGGTTGGGACAATTTACCAAGCTTCCCGGATTATTTCGCAGGCATTTTAGTTAACTCCTTAATAACAGTAATCTTAAAAGTTGTTATCAATTAAAAACGCTAATCCCTTATTCATCTGTCGTAAAAAACCTTGCTTCTTTTTGATAATAATCTAAGTTGGAATTTTCAAGTTGAAAAAACGATAAAAAAATCTGTTCCTCCATTCACTGTTTGAGTCGCTTGAGAAACTTCTTGCCCCAGCAACTAAAACTTACCCTAGTGCAAACCCTAGTAACGCCGCACTTCGATTATTGTGACGTTTTGTTAAGTGACCTAAGTTCTGAATTGTCAGTCAAGTTACAGCGAGCTCAGAATATGCGTCAGATACGTTGCAACATCCGACGATATGATCACATATCACCGTCCGAGCAAGTCTCTCGTGGCTCCGACTTAAAGAACGTAGAACTTTACACTCTTTGTCTTTACTCTTTCGAATTCTGCACACCTCAACACCAAATTACCTTTCGTCTCGTTTCTCTTATCTATACTCTAACCACGACGTAAATACCAGATCACACTTCTGTGGCACGCTAAGTATACCTCTTCATAGAACATCTTGTTATTCATCATCTTTTACAATATCCACCTCCGTCAATGGAATTCCTTGTCACAAAGTATTATCTTCAAGACAATAAACACCTTTAAGAACAGCTAAAAGATAACCTTATTAGCATTTCCCCAATCATACTGATTTAAACTATCACTGACTACATTGTTACTTTTTTTCTTTAGACATCATCCTGATTGTGCTGTATTTTAATTGTCTCGTAATAATCTCTTTCTATTATCTAATATTATTTGAAATATGTTAACATTCTATGTATTTTAGTTTAATTCTGCTACACAGTTTATTTCAGTGTTTAATTAATAGTTCATAGTATTTTGTTGTTTAATTTGTAAATAACTTTTGTATACATGTAACTCTCATCTAAATCAAATTGTTGGATTCTTTGTAAGTTCATGCATATGTATATACACTTTTTGCTGGTTGAGTGGAAGAGAAGGCTAGATACGGCCTTAACTCTGCCAGCTAAAATAAATCATTATTAGTATTTATTATTATTATTATTATTATTATTATTATTATTATTATTATTATTATTATTATTATTATTACCTTCTTGTCACATGGACGCTACATAAACTGAGCGGCTGATAAAATGTCGTAAAATAAACAATTAGAAAAACGTGTGAATAAGAATGAATTTGAAAGGAATATTGTCAATTCAACATAATAAATTAATATACAGAGTTGATAAAAAATATTACAGTTACCCAAGGTATGGAAATGTACAGCACAAAATACAGTATATTCGATATCACGAATAATTTCTATAGTCCTAAGTCTGAACAGTTTAGTACCAATGTAGGCCTACTGCTTCAAAACCTCGGCCAATAGCTAGACAATTATTCTCTACGATTCTGAAGAATAGTAATTAAACAGTTGAACAAAGATAAGACTGGTTCCCACAGGACTGAGCGAGCCATTATATCTCGGCTATATAACCACATTACAAGCAAATAAAGAAGACAAATGAGAATCAAAAAATCTTACAATTCGAGAAAACAGAAGATTGGCATCTCATTTTCTACAGCCATCATAGAAAGACTAAACGTGAAAGATAGAGAACCGCCATTACTTACTTACTTACTTACTTACTGGCTTTCAAGGAACCCGGAGGTTCATTGCCGCCCTCACATAAGCCCGCCATTGATCCCTATCTTGAGCAAGATTAATCCACTCTCTACCATCATATCCCACCTCCCTCAAATCCATTTTAATATTATCTTCCCATCTACGTCTCGGCCTCCCTAAAGTTCTTTTCCCCCCGGCCTCCCAACTAACACTCTATATGCATTTCTGGATTCGCCCATACGTGCTACATACCCTGTCCATCTCAAACGTCTGGATTTAATGTTCCTAATTATGTCAGGTGAAGAATACAATGCGTGCAGTTCTGCGATGTGGAACTTTCTCCATTCTCCTGTAACGTCATCCCTTTCACCCCCAAATATTTTCCTAAGAACCTTATTCTCGAAAACCCTCTATCTCTGTTCCTCTCTCAAAGTAAGAGTCCAAGTTTCACAGCCGTACAGAACAACCGGTAATATAATTGTTTTTATAAATTCTAACTTTCAGATTTTTTGACAGCAGACTGGATGACAAAAGCTTCTCAACCGAATAATAACACGCATTTCCCATATTTATTCTGCGTTTAATTTCCTCCCGAGTATCATTTATATTTGTTACTGTTGCTCCAAGATATTTGAATTTTTCCACCTGAACCAGAAGTATAAATCTCCAACTTTTATAGTTCCATTTCGTACAATATTCTGATCACGAGACAATCATATACTTACTCTTTTTGGGATTTACTTCCAACCCTATCTCTTTACTTGCTTCAAGTAGAATTTAATTTTCCTAATCGTTTGTGGATTTTCTCCTAACATATTCAATGATCTGCACAGACAATAAGCTGATGTAACCCGTTCAATTCCAAACCCTCTGTGTTACCCTGAACTTTCCTAATGGCATATTCTAGAGCGAAGTTAAAAAGTAAAGGTGATAGTGCATCTCCTTGCTTTAGCCAGCATTGAATTGGAAAAGCATCAGATAGAAACTGGCCTATACGGACTCTGCTGTAAGTTTCACTAAGACACATTGTAATTAATCGAACTAGTTTCTTGGGAATACCAAATTCGATAAGAATATTATATAAAACTTCTCTCTTAACCGAGTCATACGCCTTTTTGAAATCTATGAATAACTGATGTTCTGTACCCTTATACTCTCATTTTTTCTCCAATATCTGTCGAATACAAAAAATCTGATCAATAGTCGATCTATTACGCCTGAAACCACACTGATGATCCCCAATAATTTCATCTATATAAGTCATAACATGCCCATATCAATTAATCTGAATCCAATATGAATTCTTCAAATTTCGCAACAGAACAAGCCTAGAAATAAATGAATGTATCACATTTTATTGCAGTTGAACTTCGGAATAAGGAATTAGTCAAATTTTTTAAGGTGAATTAAAACAATAAACACGGCAATTAATCAAGAGTAAGATGTAATTTCATTCTAGTGATCTTCGAAAACCATTTTACATATCTATGCCCAAAATCTTTTAAAATTATGAGAGATTTCTCTATGCGAAATCTCACTCTAAAATAATACGTTGTCATCACTGGACTTCCATTATACACATATTATGTTGTTCTTTCCCATTAAATAATACATATGTTTGTAATATAGTGTTGTTCTAAATAAGACAAAATTACCACGAAATAGCATCCTGTGTTATCATTCTCCCCTCATCAAATTTCGTGATCTGCGAAAACGCATGTTACATACACCCAAACATATTTTTGTCGTTTTATTTAATGCCTAAATCGGTTGCTATAGAAACACGTTTCGTGGAAAGGATCTGTAGTGCAATACGCTAGAGCGAAAGTATAATCTTCTACTGCCCTAGTGGTTATCGAATCAATATTTCACAGAACACTTGTGCACTACCTTCCAACCATATTCCATATTCATGATCGACCGTTGTACAAAATCACTATTCACAAATGCGAATACATTGCAACGCATGACAGCATTTTTCCCACAAAATAATATCTATTCAATGAATATCAATGAACACTATTGAATTGAAAATTCTTTCAAGTAAGAAAGCATGATATAGTAGCAAACAAGTTATACCTAAACAAGCAATGTTGCCCACTAATTTTCAGACTACTTTTCCTCGATATTGTTAAAGCTACAAATGCAGCGAATGTAAATTCGTTTCAAAACAGAAATGAAAACATTTCCCGTTTCTTGTTCTCGAGGAATGTTCTTCGTTTTATACTGAAATAAGCTGTAAAAGAGAGAAACAACACTTCCGAGTATCAAGATAAACTTCTGAGAAGGAGTAAGAGAGTAATGGAGAACTGGAAATGGTTCGAACGGAAGAAAATTGAAAACATAAACGTTGTGTATAGTAAAATATACAAAATAAATATAACCGTCGAAATGACTCGTAAATTCCTATTACATAAACTGTTCATTGCCAATTTCTGATATCCTACAATCCATCCAGAATACCTTCCCTGTTCGATAAGCTGTCACTTTCGAAAAAAAAAAAAAAAAAAAACCTCAGTGTCTGTTCGTGTGTTTCAAATACATTAGAAGACCTCCTACTCATTGTATACGATCGAGTGGCTATTAAAATAAGAAGTGAATGTTCCATCTTCATTCTTGCCTACACTACTTTTAACATTTAAACACAAATGATTGATAAAATGGCAAACTTACTAGTGTTAATTATATAAGCACGTGTGTATTACAGCTGTTTCGGTGCATACTGTACACCATCATTAGAGCCTATTAGATCATGGCGTCATCTAGATATCGCTGCCTGTTGTAGGGGTGTGTTTGCGTGTTGAAAAGTGGAGTCAAATAGTGAGTGTGTTCTGAAATTGATCTGTGTGTTGAGAATTTGATTAGGGTGTGTTTTAGTGTGTCTGTATATTTCGTATTGTTCTAGTGTGTTGAGTTTTGGTTTTTGGGTTGTACACTAGCGTGCAAATTAATCCGAACACGACATATTTTTACATTTACTGTCATTGTTGGCCTCACAGCTGCTCATACCGTTTTAATTCACATCTGTAGTACGTGTAATTCCATTGTTGAAGGTCTGTCATTATTATTTTATAATATGTGACATTTTGCTGCCTGTCGTTTTGTACTTATAAGCATTTCAGTTGTGTTGAAGACTTAATACTGCAATCCTGTGTACATTCTGTCGTCTTCACAAATGGATACAACTCCACGAAAACGGTCTAAAATTATAACATTAGCAGAGCATTCTTCTATGACACAGAGGCAAATTGCTGCAGAATGTCACATCGGTTTGGCTTCTGTTAATTCGATCATAAAACGATACAGGAAGACTGGATCCATCACACCCCAGAAAAAAGGAAACTGTGGCCGGAAAAGGTCGCCTTCACCTGCAGATGATCGTTTAATTGTCAGGAAAAGTAAATTAAATCCTAGACTAACTGCTGTCGACTTAACCCGCGAGTTAATGGCTACCACTGGGGCGAATATTCACGTCACAACAGTGCGGCGTAGGCTTTTGGAAGCTGGACGAAGGGCTCGTAAGCCTATTAAGAAGCACCTGCTAACCCCTGTTATGTGCAAAAAACGCTTAATGTGGGCAAAATTACATCAACACTGGACAGTGAATGACTGGAAGAATGTACCTTTTTCCGATGAGTCTCATTTCGAGGTCCACGGCCACCGTGTTTCTTACGTACGGAAAGGATCCGAAAAAGTAACAGCAGCTCATCTCCAACAAGCACCCAAATACCCCCCTAAAGTAATGTTATGGGGTTGTTTTACACATGAAGGGCCTGGAGCATTAATACCTGTCAAGGGAATTATGAATTCTGACAAATATATTCACTTATTGGCAACCAGAATCATACCCCAGCTCCAAAAATCATTTCCGGATGGCAGAGCTGTGTTCCAACAAGACCTGGCACCATGCCATACGTCTCGAAAAACTACAAAATTCTTCAACAAGAAGAATATTCAGGTACTCTCCTGGCCAGGCAACTCACCCGACATCAACCCCATTGAGAACTTGTGGTCAATTTGCAAAAGAAGAATGCAAAAAATGGATTGTTCTACAAAGGAGAAGATGATTTCTGCCCTCATTGGTGTATGGTTTCGCGATGAAGAAATGAAGAATATTTGTGAGAAATTAGTGGAATCCATGCAAAATCGTCTCAGAGCTGTTATTAGGAACAAGGGAAGCCACATAGATTACTGAGGTATGTCTTAGATCCTTTTTTTTTTATCCCGTTTGAGTGTTTTTGCATAAGTAATTACGTTGTTCGGATTAATTTGCACGCTACTGTATATGTAGGTTTTTCATGTCTGTATTTATGTTACTATATGTATGGTTAGCATTAGTTATGTGTTTGGCATATGTAGATGTATTGCGTCCTAAAAATATAATTGCAAATTGTGCTTTTAATCATTTTGGATTTATAGTTAAACCTGTAAATAGAGGGTATCATTGGATAAATCCTCTGGTTATTGTTTTAATTTGTTC